>JAGRRF010009292.1:28246117-28256444 GCA_019097615.1 Morone chrysops
ACATTTGAGTTAAAGGTTTAGTTGGACTCGAGATAGATCTGAAAAAGCCACCCAACGCAGTTACAGTTTACACATGACTGACTATGAAATAACTCTTTTAGGCTTACTGAAATATGACAATACAGCAGTGTCTATTCTATAAACAAAGGGTGCTGTATAATATTTGCTTTGACAAATAACTCCCACTGTGTTCTCCACAGAAAAGAGAGAAAAGCATCAAAATAACATGTTTCTAATGAATATAGATGGCAACTGTGTAACACATGATTCTCTGCATGTAAACAGGTAACTGACAATATATCATGTCCTGACTGAAATATAAATGTGCATGTCGACACAATTCTCTGCTGTGTGAAAGATGCTATGACACATGACACAAACTGTGCAGAAAAACTACGGAGGACTTGATTAGATTTAGAGTTTACAGCAAGAAACAAGGCAACAAGCAGTCTGAGCTTCTCATACTATGTGGTAGTGCAACAGTAACATGAGAGCAGCCCATTCTGAAGTCCTGAGTTTACGATCCTGACAGACATCACTGCAGTCTATGGAGAAGAGAAAGTCGCATCAGTTGGAGACTCAGTCGAAATCCTGCAGCATCAAGGTTTATTATAGTGGATGACAGAAGTGTACTGATGTTTATGAAGTCTGAGTACAGAAACCGTCGCTTTATTTGGACTGAACATTTTTCAAACAATGCTTTCTAGGTGCACAACACAAAGATACCGTAAAATGAAACAAGATTTAAAAGTAAAGTAAAAAGCACTGTGAGCTACTAAAAGGTGATTAGCAAAAACAAACACACACTTTCTTATAAAATACAAAAAAATGATTACTAATGATATTCAGGCAAATACAATGTTACTTCCTTTACAGCACTGGATGAAAATCCATCCCAAAAATCTGTTCTCAGAGTGCAAGATAATTGGCCCGAATAACTGACCGACCGGGTTAATTGGTCTATCAACTGTGTGCAATCATACACAGTACAATGTGTAGTATAGATCCTAAGTACCAGGAGCAGTGGGCGGCCACTGTACAGTGGGCCGGGGACCAACTCCAGATCTAAGTCAGCGCTTTGGTCACCAGCCCTGACTGGAGAATTAAACTAGTAGAGCCTAATATACAACTGTACATGTCTTGATGGTGGGGGAAACTGGAGCACCCAGAGAAACCCACACAGACACAGAAACATGCAAACTTCACACAGTTATGGCTAACCATAACATCTAAGAAACACCAGGCCTGAAAAACACATCACCACTGTTTGTCTCTCAGACTGCAGAACCTTGAGAAGTCAAAATCCTTGACATAGTGATGAATTCATTTCCAACTATAGTGCACAATGTTCTGCAGCTTTAATTCTGAAAAACACAGAAAATCCATCAATTAATGATACAGTGTGCTGTCTCTTGTACACGAACTCCACACACAGAAACAAACAACGAATCAGGACTGGCAGCCTGGCTCGGGATGCATACGCAGGTATCGACCACCAGCTGTCTAAGTGTTTACTATACATACAGTACTATGTACAGCATGGTCTACCTTCTGTTGTATGCCCTGCACTCTTTTCACACTGCTGTTCATGGGCTCTGTCCATCTGTACGTAATGTGAGAGACTGTACATCGTCCATATGTATCTCTGCCACAAACTGTAGCACATTTTTGCACTTGGCAAAGGAAGTCATTGTGTTTCTGAAAAAACGCGCCAGCTCATTACTGGAATTATGTGGAATTTTGAATGAGAAAGGTTGAGCTGTGAACACTGATGAAAATATTGCCTGACATTATCCAGAGGGCCTATAGCAGCAACAATACAGGCTTTTCAAAGCCATCGATTCAAAGCCATCCCACCTACGCACGCACATGTATTTGATGCAGGTCGTCTGAGAAAATGACTGCACGATTCCTATGACAGCGAAGCACAAAGAGTGATAAAGGGTCTAAAACTGGCTGCAGCCCCGTTTGATGCTCTTGACTGTATTTAGAAACCAGAGAGCAGGGAGCACGCACACTGTGGAGGGAGCAGCTCGCCAGGTCAGGCCAATGTGGAGCGACTGGCCAAGTGACGTCTGCGCATGTTTCTGTCTGTTTATGGCGTGGGTGTTTTCCTCTGTGCATGTGCATGTCATCCTGTTGTATGGCTGGCGTATGTGAGATGTGGAGCAGGTGCATGTGGGTTTCTGCAGTGAGAACGGGTATGGCTGCCTCGTGTCGTGAGGCCAATGCAGATGCGCAAACAGACTCTGCTTCTCACACAGGTATGAGGAATCATCTCAATGAATCACACACACAAACACAGAGACACGCACAGCAAGCTCAACGGCCTCCTCGCCAGTTGGTCTGGGAGGAGGTATCAGAGCCGTTACCATGGAAACTGGCTCTCTGTGCCAAAGCTGCAGGAGGCGGACGTAAACACGCGGTCACCATGGTAACCCTTTCGTTGCCATTGGCGCCTGACTGTCGATGGATTGACTCTATCTGATGTCAGCCTACATTTCAAAAATCATTACCTGCTTCTGTCTGTCTGTTTAAATATCTAGATGCAAGTCTACCTGTCTGCCTGTACATCGACCTGTCTAACTACCTGACGAGAGGACTTGATAAACCATTGTATCTGTGGGTTAACATCAACCATATCTGGAGGAAATGTGGGTCATGCGTTCCTTTAATTTGGTTTGATTTGGCCGGATTGGAATAAGTACCACAGTGAAATGTGCCGCAGTCAGAAGTCAGAGAATACTTGTGAGCGAGAGAGAAATGTCTGTAAGTGTAAGAAAAAGCATCTAATTTGTCATGAATGTGACCATGAAAGTAGCCTTGAAAAAAATCAAGGGATTTAAAAATATATATATTTTAGTTACTGTTATGGTTCTTGATGTGGACAGCCCTTGAGAATTGCTATTTTTTGTTTTGTGATATTGTACCGCTTCTTAAAAACAGTAATATTCTCTGTGTTTAGGATGATTATGTTGGATGTTACAGCAACTGTAATAAATACAAAAATCGCAATATATCGCCTTGTTTACGGTATCACAATATGTGGTGCACATAATGCAAAAGTTCAATTTATTGAAACAAAGTCAAGACACAGTCTTTTGTAAGCACGCAACTATGAATCATTTTATAATTACTGATTCATCTGCAGATTCTTTTCATGATTAATAGTTATTTTGGTAAGTAAATAAATAAAATAACAAAATTTCCCAGAGCCCAAGGTTAAGTTCTTGAATTGCTTCAAAGACATTTAATTTACTATCACAAAGAACTATAAAAAAAACTGTCTTAAAGCATGAATCTATAATTGGAAAAGGTAGACCAATAATGATTTCTAGTGTTCAACTATTTGATTCATCAACTAATTGCTTCAGCCTTACAAAATAGTCCATTTGAAAGACAGTGTGTTTTAGATGTTGCATGTTGTGGAGCACAAACTAAAAAGGAAAAGCCATCATGCAGCAGATACGACCCACTCTTGTCAGTATTATTGTATATTACAAACTGTGTGAGTTTAACCCATCATGCTTAGCTAAAACTACACAAACTACAAGTTTAGTGACTTTACTTTCAGGTTTAGATCCACTGTAAACAAAATGGCGAGCTTTATTAGATGACAGGATCTTCTTGTGAGTCCATGTGACTTCAGCTTACAGTCTGTGGTTTACTTGTAATTGTTGGGGCAGGCCTTCGCAAAGCAAGAGCACAAACACAGCAAAGTCGACATTTCCTCTCTGGTTTGGGAAAGTGTAGATGTGATTCTGGTGTTAAACAAAGGGTCAGGAGCCACAGGGACAAGACTAGGTTTCTGTCGAGTCCCAACATGATACAAGCGGCAAAGTAATGAGTCTACATCCCTGGGTGAGACAACTGGGTGAAAAAGCTGAGGAGCCCTTCTGCTGAGGTCAACTGCTATCCATTTCTGGTTTAAAGTGAAAGCCAGTGTTTGTGTCAAAGGCTTCGAGGAGGAAGAGTGAAGGTGAAAAGCAGCAATTTATTTGAGCTTTGCTTTAAAAATATAAGCCCATTTACACACGCAAAAATGGCCTTCACACCACATACGTCTGTATCAGTGCTAAATACAGTCTGTGTCATTTGTGTTTTCTGAACGCCCACTAAATGACCTTTCAACAAGACAGACCACCCACATTATTCTTAAAGGTCCAGTGTGTAACATTCAGGAGGATCTACTGACAGAAATGGAATATAATATCCAGAAATGTTTTTATTAGTGTATAATCAGTGGAAAAAATGTATCGTTATGTTTCCCTAACCTTAGAATAACTCTATATATTTATATCTACAGATACAGCGGGTTTGTGCATTTCACAGCCACTGTAGTTTCTCCTGCACACTTGGAACAAGAGGTTGAAGCGAGAGTGTTGCAATCCCCGCCACCAAATCATACACAGTGGACTTTTAAAATGCACTCAGTGGACACCTTATTAGGTACACCTGTACAATGTAATGCCATCCAATGCAACTGTTCAGCCATAAAGTTTGCCTTTATGATGATAAAGATATATGTTCAGTCATAGAGGGCACAGAGGTGTTATTATATGCATATATGCTGAATTATATGTTGTAGCATTGAGGTCACAGTTAGTGGTGGTGTTGAACTGGACTGCATTGTAAACAGAGGTTCTCATTCAACCTGCTTGTAAATGAAAGGACAAAACATTTTAAACACCTCTCCATATAATGCAGTCCATCGCAGCACCACCGTCAGCTATTAGCTCAATAATAAACATATTCATATTAATTTCCTGACAATATCGCCTTACTGAAGGTACGGAACAAATGCAGCAATCTATACCCAAAAATGTATCTGATTCCCAACTTTCACAGGGGTTAGTGGTGACCTCGGAGTCTGAGCAGCAATCGGTCCCAAAAAGAAATAAAAATATGGGTGCCATGTGTGCATAAGCTGTGGGCTGTGAGTCTACCACGACAGAGATCTTTGCATACAATCAAAGCATTTCATTTTACACTATATTTACATGGGTGACCATCATTGTTAGCAGTGGAAGGTTGTTTACACACAGCTCAGCCGTCAGTCAAACATGGCTAAAGGAGCATTTATGATACAAATACCCCTTTAATATCCAAATTAAAAAAACTATTTGAAAATTACTGTTGTGTGATTTCTGAGTGCAAAAAGTGTTGACTTCAGTGGCAGCTTCCTCTTCCTGTTGAGCACCTTTAGTTACTGTAATCCAGAAGAAGTCTTGTTTTTTATGATACATTCAATGTCATTAAAAGTCATTCTAAAGTGATTTTGTTGACAAACATCATTAACTGCTGCAGGACGTCTCCCTCTCTCCACTGATCCCAGATCACACCAAGATCAAAGATCAGGGGGAGCTACAGAGCATCGCTGAAGCTGCTACATTCTACGGATGCTTTTTAGTCCCCTTATTTTGGGTCTCCTCGCTCCTCGAGGAGATAATCGATATGAAGTGTCATTATAAAGGACATCTCGATTCAGTTGTTTCTGTTGGGAGGAGTGAAGATACATCCTTCACAGAAGTCTTTTTCTTTTATCGGACCGACACATCACTTTATAAGAAATCTGTTAGTAATTGAACGTTGCAGCTGCTCTCACACAACATCAGCACAGTTTTACCTCGGGACAAATAACCACATCAACTCAAATGGAAGTTACTACCAAGTTTAGATTTTGTGTTTCACCATCTAGTTCAAATTACTGGATGTGTCAGAACTGTGGGTCTGATTAATCAAAGGAAGAATTAAACAACTTTCATCATTATCACGAAAATGTTTCATTGTCAACCTCTATTATAGTTAATACTGTAATCGTTCAGCAGTTAAAACATTTTAGTTGCTTTCTATAAGGCTGAACGTCTCTGTGAGTCACGTAGATATATATTATATTTTGACTTGAGATATATTTACATAAATTTGACTTTCCCTGAAGCATAAGCGGTACTAAATTATTTCTACAAATTCCAAGACATTCCCATTATAACCTGTGTTATTAATTTATGAATTTACACACAGATCAATGAATGCAGATGCAAATAAAATGTGCTTTTTAATGAATGTGCTGTTCAAGCTGTTTATTTAAGAGGAAACGATGCAGATGCAGAGAATGATATTTCACACTTCGTTATGTTGGAGGACATCAATCCACCGCGGCACTAGCAGAAGTATCTGTGTGCCCGTATTGTTACTTGGATAGTAGATTATCTGTGCAAATACCGACTCCAAGGCATACAAAGCTGCTGACACCTGCAGACTGACAGCTGATCCAGCTGTGGCCTTATCACCTGAAGCAAAGTCAGTTTCTGGTGACGAGTTCAGAGGAAAGGACGTATTATTTCTCTAAAAAGGTGTCTTGATTGGTCTTTCTCAGGATAACACACCCTCAATAACTGCGCTGCTGCCGAGTTCATTTTTTTCTTTTTAGACTGTATTTCACAGAGCCAACACACAGGACACACAAACTGATTTCCCACCGGTGTCTTACTCAAAAAATCTATATATTACTCATTACTCTTTTAAAAAGTAATCTTATTACTTCTCTGCTATTCCTCACAATATTGGTAATTGTGTCCTTTCTCCCCAAAATTCAGACTAATGGCGATTATAATCCAGTTTTGTTTTGTTTGTTGTTAAAATCAAAGTAATGGAATATTTCCAGCTGCTGAATATTTCCTCCACGACTTCAAAAATTAACCCAAGGATGTGATTGGGTTGTCAAAAGGAATATTGTAACTAATTATTTTTTGGATGAGTAACTGTAATATTATTACTGAAATGTATTAATAATTATTACTGGGAAAAGTATTATTATTACTTTTATTATTAGTAGTAATGAGTTACTGCCCAACACTGTTTCCCATAGCTTTTGAAACATCAAATTCAAGAATTTACAAGGACGTTCCAGGCACACAACAATTATTACTCCTATTCCTACTAATACTAATACGAATACTGATGCTTGCAGAAAATATCTAAATAAAAGCACTTTCAATATTCCCTGTCTAATTTGTTTTTTTAGAAACCTCTTTAAATTCACAAACATTTAAGTTTCAAGGACCCATGTGAACCACGTTTAAACCAAACACACACACACACACACACACACACACACACACACACACACCATACTAAATAACAATAAAAAACAATTTAACAGAGACAAAATAACCTGATTGAGTTGAAAGACAGAGATGTACTTTCAACTAATTGAGTACTTGAAGATATTGGCCAGAACAGAGCAGATTTACTTTTAAATGAAATCTACAATAGAAGTTTTCAATTAGCATCTGCGGCAGACTGCTCTGAAAGACGTTCTTTTCATGACTGCTTTAAATAGACTTTAATCTGGTGGTGGACACGTGAGCGCTGGAGATCAGAAGCTCTGAAAACATCAGCCTGGATCCTGCTGGGTCATAGAGGACCTAACCAGGGCTTACTGAGCATACTTTTCCCTACTGGGCTGAACAGCACGAGAGAAGGCTTATTGCTTATTCAGGTTACCACCAGAGCAGTGGATTTACATCTTGACCCAGCTGGGTTTTACTCAAGGTACTGACTTGTACCTGGGATACAAGGTGTAAAAGAATGCAATTAAATGAAATGGACTACTTGGTGGGGGTAGGACACCAGCCACACAATGGCTCAGAGGCCCAGGACTGAGAGCCACTGAACTAGAGAACCAAAAAGGCTCATATTTTAGCCCAGTTTCAACAAGGCCCCAAAAAAATCTAGCTGGGGCTCATCTGACCTGGTTTCCTTAAGGCGTTTAACTGGGGCCAACCAGGAGTTATTCATTATTTAGAGTTATTTAGAGTTACCATTAGTAGTGTTTTCAATTTAAATGCACAATGAAAGCATTAAAACAATCTGTGTGTAATGTCGACGAAGGACAAGTGTGTAACTAGGCCACTCGCACTCCAATGAGTAACACAACAGAATCCCTGCTCGCCAAGTAGGCCACATTTGCATGATGCCACAAACTTCACCTGACACAAAAAGCGAGCTGAAGCAAAGACCGTAACGCCGGACGAACGGCGCTCCGCACACCTTTCTGTTAATTCGATACCGCCTACAGACAGAAATGAGGTGCTCGTCATGTCACTCCATTGATCTGTACATCTGTTGATAAGCAACAGTGAGACCTTCCTGCATACGAGGAAGAAGATGATCTTGTTTTAAATATTTAGCCATTAAATTAGTATCTATATTTTCCGCCTCGCAGCCGTAAAGACCCAAATTCCCCACAGATCGATGACATTCATCTTATGCCCGTTCAGCAAATGTCATCTCCACACGGCCAATCTCAAATGGCTCCTTTCACTCTCCAGTGCTCTATAAACTTTCTTATGACATAGAGCTGTATTTACTCTGAGGATCAATATACTAGAGGCTCCTTTATTATCCTAAAGGCCCAGTGTGTAACATTCAGGAGGATCTATTGGCACAAATGGAATAGAATATTCAAAGGTATGTTTTCATTAGTGTTTAATCATCTGAAGGAAGGATTTATGTGTATTATTTCACCCTATTAATCCATGTATTATGTGATTACTGTATTTCAGTGGTTCCCAACCTTTTTCCTTAAGATAACTGACTAACTATGGATATTTCATATTATATTCAAAACTGTACAATCAACCCAAATAGTGAATGTAAAGTTTGTGTAAAAGGAGAGATTTGGATGAATTTTGAGCAGACTCTTTCCTGTTTAAGGAACTTTTTATACAATTATCTCTCTGTTTTCTGTATCTTTGATCATTTCAAACAATCATGCAGACTTAAAATGCTTATTTTTTCACAAATTAAGTGTTTTCTTGTTCCTCATGCTTGGCCATCGTTCTATTAGACAAATTACTAATTAGTTTTCTTCACAATTGCTTTACATTTATCTAAGGTTAGTTTACATAAAGGTTTTCTGCACTACTGCTGATGCAGTACCTGATGGTTTTTGATACCTTATTTTAAGGAATCTTGTTTTATTTTACAAAGACCCATTTCTCAATTGTCACAGAAATATCAGCAGGCATACATGAACTTTACTAAATAAAAAGCTAAAAAATGTTAAATATGACGATGATGATGATGATGAATAGGAACTCTCTAAGCAGAGAATAAGTTTAAAAAAAAGTAGAGGTCCACCAATCCGATACAATGGATATCTATTGGCACCAATACTGACCTTATTAAGCAGATTGGGTATTGGTCGATTCACATTGCAGTTGCTTAATCAACAAATTCAGTTTCCAATGTCACTTGCAATTACTTAGTCACAACTGGCTGTCAACTCAAGTTTTTAGTCCCACAGCATGATGGCCTCATCCTGCCACACATAAAAATCATTCCAAACAGTTTCACACAAATTAGGAGGGTTGATGGGCCACCATGTTTTTTTTTGGAAAGCAGGAGGTTTGTGCAGCGTTCTCCGACATGCAGTTTTGCTTCCCCAGATCTCTACAATGGAGATGGTTTAAATCCACCAGAATTATTTGACAGACAACTTGTCTCCATGGAAGGCGACCCCACCTCGTCTGTACATAAAAAAAGTTCATTCTAATGTAAAAAATAAAACATAACAAGGGGCACCCGGTAGCTCAGCTGGTGGAACTTGTACTAAGGCTCAGGCTTAACTACAGCGGCTCAGGTTCGATCCCAGCCTGTGGTTCTGTCTATCTTCAACTGTCCTCATTAAATGAAGCACAAAAAACAAACACAGTTATGCATATCATATTCCATTTCTGCCAATTGATCCTCATAATTCTTACACACTAGACCTTTAACAAAAGAACTCATTTGGAACGTGGGAAGCACTGACGCTCGAACAGACAACAGCATCAGGCAGGGATTAGACGTATAACACATCCTCATCCGGCTTGATCCTTGGTGCTCATAATCTTTGTTTAAATGTCAATCAGCCCTTTCACCTCAGATGATGCATTAAAATTGATGCAAAATGGGTTTTAATACATACAAATAAACAAAAAAACAATTTCCATGCTAGCCACGCCGCCTCGTTCGGAAAAACGACATAGCAGACACCGTTACGGGTAACCTAGGAGCTCAAATTAGCCTCCAAGCTAACTCAGGCTCGGTGAGGACCCAAGCCATCTCCACAACAACAGAGCAACTGCAGCCCACACACACACACACACACACACACATACATACACAACATAGTGGCATCACGTCATGGTTGAATGTGCTTACATGACTGACTAAACGCACACAAGCACTAAGAGTTTCTCCCTCACTCCCACACTGACACTGCATGGCTCAATGTGCTTACATGACTGACTACATACACGTACATGACTTAACACACACA
>JAGRRF010009292.1:28295012-28311891 GCA_019097615.1 Morone chrysops
TGTATCGACTAACATGAATAATCAGGAAATAATTTTCAGTTGTCAAAGTTTAAGAGTTGTTATGTTTATATTTCCTGACACTTCTGCTACATTAGAGAGAATTACTCATCTCATCTCAACTTTTACTTTTATTTATTTATTTATTTTAATATATATGCAATAGTTGTATCACACGACACGAAAAACAGAATAAAAATAAGTAAATTTAAAAAAAGAGGAAGACCCGTTCTTATTGTTCTGTTGCTGAGATAAATATCCAAAGTTTGGTTAAAGCCACTTAACCTTTACTTTGAACTTACACCAGTTAATATTTTTTTGGGGGTTCTGGATGAAAGAAAATGTTCTCAGTTGAGTAATAAAATTATTCTTTTAGGTAAAATATTAACAACTGTAAATAAGAACAACATAACAAAAATATTGTTTTATATGTAATTTATAATACGCTCAACTTGGCATATGTATATGTTAGTTCCCCATGTCTTAGTACTGTCTGTCTAATTATTTGAATCATGAATGGATCCTATTAACCTTGTGTTTATTCAGTAAATTAATTTATTTAAATTTAGATTTATTTATCTTTTTTTAAATATACATCTCAACTTTATTTATGTCTCATGTGAAGCTCATCCAGGTAGAGCAAAGCACAAACACTGCCAAAGTCAGGACTTCGGTTTCCCTGATTATTTATATACTGTAGTGAAAGCATGTTGCTAACATGCTACAAGGCAAGATTGAGCTCTCATGTTCACATTCACATGCTAAAAATGCATGTACTCATGGTGGGGTGCATGTATTTTTAGTTAGCTGCTTGAGCTCCAGGCATCCCTCACATGTCTCTCACATTTTCAGTCTCAACTCATACTGAACTGCAAACTGTATGGGCGCTTATATGCAGTTAGCTTAAAGGTCTAGTGTGTATGGGATTAGTGACATCTAGTGGTGAAGTTGCAAATTGCAAACACCTGAATACTGCTCTTCTCACCACTCTCTTTCCAAACATGGTGGAGAACATACGGTGGCTTTTAGGCAAAAGAGTGAAAGGCCCATTCTAGGGAAACATGGCGGTTCAACATGGCTGATTCTGTAGATATGAGAAATTTATTCTGAGGTAACTAAAACACAACAATTCTCAGTTTCAGGAGATTAAAAACTAATGAAAACATAATTATGACTATTCTATTCAATTTCTGCTAATACAGCCCCTTAAATCCTACATACTGGTCCTTTAAAGTAACAAGAATTGGTATTTGTTGTGATTTGCTGACCCCAGTTTCAGAGTGCAATTCACTTTATGAACTGCTGTTGTAAATATGGACAGCTGTACATGTGCATTTGTTTTGATTACATTAGTTATGATCAAAAACCAAGCCTGTGCAACAACATAAGACATAGCATGCCAGCTAATATCACTGACTACACAACAGCAAGAAGGCCAGTTCACCGTCTGCCTGAAGCCTTTTATTTCATGAAGCTCTCATCAACGACTAATAGCCAGTCCCAGATTCACTCTTATCCAGCGGCTTCTTGGTCGGTGACTCTTTCTTTTTCTCTTCTTAGCTCCCTCTGTTGTCCTCGCTGGCCTCTTTGCCTCCGCCATGATGTCAGTAAAGGCTGCTGAACCCAGTTAGGTTTCCTGTTCACCCAGCTCCAGTTCTGATGCCCATCAGCATCGCTCCCTGTCAGCATTCCCCCGCTGCCCTGGGCCTAGAAACCCTCTTGTTCAGGGGGTCCAATCCACTCCTGTGCAAGAGGTGTAAAGACCAATGCTCTACCGGTGCTCTGATGAGCTCCCGGTCGGACTAACTGAGCTAACCAGCAAACGTTGAGAGAGTGTTGAGGCAGAGCAGCCGGGGGACATCAGAGAGAAAACCAGAAAAAACATCTCGTCCATAAAATATCCTCCAGTTTCACCAAAATCAGTGATATAGTTGGTGGTGTGTGACTTAGTGCTGTAAAGCGTTTACAACCTGGAGCCAAAAGTTACGTAGCGTGAGAACAGGTGTGGACACCATCCCGTCTAATAGTGTAGCATCAAAATGATTTTGAAGCTGTTATTTTAAGGTAGAATAGTTTACATAATGTTGCTTTAAGGCAAATGTTTGATTGAGTTCACATCATGTTGGAGATAAATAAGTGAAAGACCTGCTTGATAGGCTCCCTTTGACAGGGATACAGGTTTGTTCTGATTATTGATTATGATCAGATAGATTATGATAGATAAACAGTTGATGAGCGCTGTTCACTGAATTATTAGTGTGTATGTAAAAATACTCAATGTAAGTGCATGTCATGTGCTTCAGCCCATCTGACCGCCAAGACCTCCTGAGGCTGAATATTTTGGGCAGCACCATTCTAATTTTACCACGAGGTTCCTGTCTTGTATCCTGTAGGTGTCAGGTAGCCGCATAAACTAATGTAAACCGTTAAGGAGCAATAACGCTGGGTATTTTTAATTTGCAGAGAACATACAGTTTGCATGCAGAGCACAAAAGAGGGTTTCCCCGAAGACATGAAGGTTACAAATAGCCGTGCCAGGATGTTGTGCTTGTCGCTCATGTGTGAAACCACACAGACAGACACAGCTTGGCTGCTGCAGTTCCCCTTTGGCAGCCATGTTGGCTCCACAGTCTGGTCCATGGCTGTTGCCATAGTAACTGATGCTGATCTGCTGAGTGTTGGGCATCTCGCCCTGGCACGGCTGTGGAGGACACAGTAACATATTTGCAACAGTAGCAGCAAAATGAGATTAAGGAACAACTGCTTTCTCCTGAACGCCGACCTGCCAAGAGCTGAGATCAGGAACGGATTTCACCTCTCAAACGGTTCCGAAGGACAGTTCAAAACATGAAATGTGCTTCGCTCTCATCCAGAGTGGGATGTAGTCAATGGGATTTAAACCGAGGTTTGGCTGTAGTTTTATGGAGCTTGAAAGACTTGAAAAATTATGTTTAAAAAATACCCAAATGCATGTCTCTGCCTAAATAAAACAAGATAAACACACACACAACACATTTTAAGAATAAAAATGTGTTTTTTTATTCATATCATCTTTTTAAAAAAAATCTAATTCACAGTTTAGACATTAGTAGAAAGATTAAGTACAGTGATGACCGTATAAAAAGCTGCGTGCGAGATGTTCAACCTGAGGTCTGTGACATGGAAACCTTTGGGGGGCGAAACATTCTTCACTTAGTAGCAGCACATAAACAGCAGAGGGCATCATGCTACAGTAGTACAGGACCTCTCTCTGTGCAGGTCTTCTCAGTTCAGCACAGTTCAGCTCAACAACTCAACAAATTTGACTCGTACACTATACACTATATATAATCTTTATATAACATGTTTGACCTTCATTTAAAAATATTATAGTTTATTTAGATAAATTACTTACTGAATTACATTCTGACATGTAACCTCGGTACAGAGGGAAGATTTATTAGAAGTTTAAAGGTTTAAGGTTTGTAGCCTAGGGTAGATTTGGTTTGCAGTAAAAGACAAGGCATTCCTCTGGACAAAAATATGGAAACAACATGATAAATGATAAAGATAAAATTGGTCTGAGGATCAGGACTTACAAAGAGAGATCAATAAAAAAAACACAAAGATAAACAACCTCTACAATAAATAAAGTAAAACTTCAGATAAAAACAAGACAAAGTATAGACCTCAGAGCAGAAAGGAGAAGCTGAAATTCACTATGCAAAGGAAGAGAGTTGACATTTAAAGTCGCTCTGGTTATCCACTATAAATGTCTGCTGTACAGGGATTCTGGGTTAAGCTGTGACTCACCAACACTACTACTACTAGACCATTTAACTATTTGATTGAGGGAGTTTCTGATTCTTTACAGAGAGGTTTCTAGACCATGACACCAAGGAAAAGACAGTTTTAACCCTATAAACCACGTCTAAACCCTCCAACAGCACTCTGAACAAGTGAAGACTCGACAAGAACATCCTCAAACTCAAATTGGTCCTCGCAATGATAGAAGTAACAGCGTGCACACACACACCATTGCACAGTCAGCTGTTAGTGAGTGTGTGATTAGGGAGTGGAGCAGCAGAGGCCTCCAGATACACAGGATGCACTCGTCTCTTCCTCCTTATCTCTGCCTACCATGTGTCTGTGTGAGTGTGTGTGTGTGTCTGTGAGTGTGTGTGTGTGTGTGTGTGTGTGTGTGTGTGTGTGTGCGTGCGTGCGTGCATGCATGCGTGTGCGTGTGCGTGTGCGGGCGGTACTTATGAAATGAATGTGCCAGCTGAAGTAAATATCAGTGTATATTTCAGCGTTAGCAGCCAACTGATGGTGTGTGTGGGTGTGTGCGGTATGTGCATTTATGTGTGTGTGCATTTGTATATGTGTGTGTTAAGAGATGTCTACAGAAATATTTGTGTATTTTAAACCTTGTGTGGGTGTGTTTGTAGGTGTGTGTCTCATGTATTGCATCAGATCCTACATATATATCAAACACAGGCAGCTGACGGACAAACACATCCATTCTGTCACAGAATCATGTGAGAAACATTCATATCACATTATTATTATTGTAGCTTCGCATGTTGTAGCCGATTAACCATAAATCATTTATATTTACATTATTAACTGAATACTGTTAAGGTTAAAGGTTACTGGTCAATTTACTGTTGTATTACAGTCAATACACTTCAAACCTTCTTGACATATTTATTTCAACCCAATCAAGTTGTTTATTTTTCATCAAAGTTATGGTCATTGTGTCGACTATTTTCCAAAAAATGTACGCTGTGACATCAAAGAACTCAAAGTTTTAAACCAAAAAGCTTTACAATAATAAGTTAGACAAGGAAACTAAGAACAGCAAACCTAATTATCACATAACTTACAATGTACAATGTTATCATAACTGATGGAAAGTTTTAATAACTACAAGGAATTTTCCTTTAAAACTGCATCTGATTGCAAACATTTCTCAGCACAGATCAAATAACTTGATGTGAAATGTTCAAATGTTCACTGTGTAACAATCAGGTTTAAATCTCAGTGAACTAAACACACTAACACCAAAAAAGGTTGAAAACAGCAATCTTTGAGGCTTTTACTGGAAGTAACTGTGAAACTGTGGAAACAATTTTGGTTGAAACACAAAAAATTCTATGATAACAAGGAAAACTTAAAAAAAGATGAGCTTCCATAGAGTTCGAGCAGGTTAGAAAGAGGCTCTGGTAAAGATTAATTAATAGTTAGAAGAGTTACAAGAAGTTAGATCAATTGTGCCTATATACCTGCAGTATAATGAAAACAGTACCTTCAGATGATGCTCCAACAAAGACACTAGAATAAAATTATACAACAGTGAAAAAGTAAAAGCCTGAAATCAGAAGAGGAGATGCTGTTGTAGTGGCTGATTAACGTCCATGGTTTTGTAATATTCAACTTCCTACCTACTTTGTTTGGGTGTCCACATATTTTTGTCTGTGTAGCATATGTATATTTATATGTAAACACAGACAAACTAAATCATTCCTGGATCCACACCACAAGCTAATCACTTGATCCTCTGTCCTTTAAGTTTGCACCAGAGTTTATTATCCTGATAATTACCAAACAAACCAAACAAAAGGGACCTTAAACACAACCTCAGCTCGTTAAAGGACGGCTACATTTAGCCGTCCCACATGAACCTTAAAACTGGTGTCAACGTCCCCACATCACAGTTTCTCCCAACAGGCTGATTGGGACACAACAACTCTGAGACTAATTGCAAGTTCAAGGACTCAGTCAGGCTACACAGTCTTATGAGGTTTTTCACAGGGCATCATGGGAAAGCTTGTAGACGGAGCTGATTTTAACAACGCTGCATACTTTATGCTCACAAGCATTTCTGTCTGATGACTGTGAGTCTCTGATGTGGGCATGATAATGGCTGAAAAACACTCAAAAACAACAAAACGACAAACAGAACGTGACAGTAAACAGAGCTCACACAAACCGCATACACTATGAAGGCCCGTCCAGTATGTTTACTGGACTTTGTTGCCTTTAAAGGTCCAGTGTGTAACATTTAGTAGGATCTATTAGTAGAAATGAAATATTATTTTCATAGGTATGTTTTTAATAGGTGTGTAATCACCTGAAAATAAGAATTGTTGCATTTCTGTTACTTTACAATGAGCATTTATTTGAAACGCCATTTACACAGCAGTCCGGGACAGACAAACCGAACAGATAGGGCAATTGCTTCTTTGATACGGATTGATGGCAGAAATTTCAGAGGGACAGCTGAAGACCCGAGCAAATAAAAACTACCTACATGGCAGATACTACAAGTGTTCTTAAAAGGTCCAGTGTGTAACATTTATGAGGGTCTACTGGCATAAAGGGAGTATTACGTGTACTTTCATTAGTGTATAATCACCTGAAAACAAGAATCCTTGTGTTTTTGTTACCTTCGATTGAGCTGTTTCTATCTACAGACCCCATGGCCACCATGTGAACAGTAGTTTTTTGGGCGTTTCGTGGCCACCGTTGTTTCTCCCTTAGGCTTGGAAAATGGAGGGGTAAGCCAATTAGTTGCAATCTCCAACTACACAGCTAGATGCTGCTAAATCCTACACATTGGACCTTTAAATTAGGGTGAAATGATCCTTTAAATGTTGGTTTACATGTGTATGTTTGGTTCCCTATTAATTACTGACAGGATTATACCACCGAACTCATGATTACTTTTTCCCGCATATATTTAAATATATGAACGTGTCCACCCAAACAACAGCTTTAATGTTTTAATGCTCCCGTTTCTTTCTTTTATTCGCTTGATTTTGAGGTTTACACCCTCTCATGGCTACGAAGCTCCTCCAACCATATAGATTCTGACATACAGATGTGATGAGTCTACTTTCAGTGTGCAGTGTTTATTTTCACAAAGGCATGGTCATCAATCAGGACATAAAGCAGCAGTGTTAGTGATGTATGTGGTCTGTGCTGGAGCCATGTTCTTTAGTTTGAAGCCAATCTGCCAAACATGATACTCGCCAAGCGGAGCAGGGGGGGAGGGGAAGAAAAAGAGAGAAGGAAAGTAGAAGAACAAAGTTTCTGAAACATTTACATTTGCTCTGAAATGCAGAAGAAAAGGAAAAAGCAAGAACATAGAGAAAGAAAGTAGAGTGGAAGGGAAGGAGTAGAAAGTGAAGATGAAAGAGGAGTCTGAGAAGACTGGAGGACAGTTGTTGGGAAACAGAGGAAGGGGGGAGAAACAGAAAGTGTCCCCACGGGAGAAGAGAGAGAAAGAGAGACATTTGATTTAGCAGAGGAAAAGGGAGAGCACAGAAAGAAGAGTCACATGGAAGGAAAGAAGGAAAATTACAGATCAGAGATGACACAGAGGCAATGGACAGAATAAAAGAAAGAGAAGAGAGGAGTGGGAGTAAAGGAGGAGTGGAGGGTGAAGGAGGAGAGCCATGAAGAGTTAGAGATACAGATAAGAAATTGAGAATGACAAGTGTTGAGGGCGCTGAGGGAGGGAGAGAAGGCAGAACGTGAGAAAAAAAAGAGTTGAGAAAGAAGTGGAGACAGATGAGGAGAAGCAGAGCGGACAGGAGAAGGAGTGTTGAGACCAGAAAGGTATCAGCAGGAGCAGGGAGGAAGGAGGAGGTGATTCTTAGGTGCATTAATTGAAGCTGACAAACAGAAAAGAGCAGATTGTCTGAGTGGGAAGTGTTGAAAGAGGAGGAGAGAAACACAAAAGAGGGAGTGGAGAAGAAGCAGAGGGAGAGAGGAGAGGAGAGGAGAGGAGAGGAGAGGCAGTGTGTGGCAGAGAAGGAGAAAGGAAGAGATGTAAGGAGGAGAGCTGAGAGAAGAAAACAGGAGGGAACTTTATTCACTGTTGTGCTTCCAGCCTCTGACGTCGCTGTGAAACCCTCTGGAGCTGCTGCTGCACGACTGAATGCTATCAGGACTGAACAGGCAGCTGCCAAACCCACTGACACGCACGCACACACACATACACACACACAAGACACACACACACAAGACACACAGAAAGAAAGGCGAGCAGAGGAGCTCCCCAGTAGTGTTGGATATGACTCGTCTGCTGAGCCACTGTGGTGTGGAGGACTCAGAGTGACAGTTGGGAATAACCGGTTCTTCATCCAGTCAGGTAGGTTTAATATAACAGCTGGGATTGATCATTTGGAGTTGTGCTATGGGTGTTTCTAAGGCTTTAATTGAGAATGTAAAATGAAGGTTTGGTTTCTCGTTTAAGGTCCCTTTAGGGTAGGAAAGGTGTCTGAACCTGTGTGCTTGCTTTATTAGAATATTTACAGAATTCCTCCTATTGGTTGTTCCACTGGAAAACATGTGGGAGATGTTTCTGTACAGTTTCTGTTTAAAGGACTACAGAACACTGTGGATGTTAACATTAAAAAAAGTATCAAACTTTTCTAATTCAGATGCAATACCTCGACTTGTGCCAGCTGCTTGAAATAAAACTGAAAGGTTTGGAGTTTGGAGCGGTTGCCATGACATTCAGGAGCAAACAAACAGCTGGTTATTGATGTTGTTTGTTTGGTGGGGCTGCTAGGTGTGGGAAAATGCTGTTTGAGTTGAGTTCTCAGACACAGGTGAGCACCTGGCTTAGTGGATAAAAAGTCACACACACAGGCAGGGCAGGGATGCTGGTTCTCCAGGTTTACCGGCCCCCGTGACAGGCTCAGAGGCTGGATGTTGTTGGTCTGGTAGAGCTCAGAGTCCATCTGTTGCAGTGTTACTGTCACATCTGTTCTGACCCGCGGTCTTTGCTGAGTAACACCAGGGTTTTTTTTTTTCCACGTTGCGTGTTGTTGTAGATCTTAAGTTTCACGTCAGAAAAAAACTGCGGAAACATGATTCTGCTTGTAGAAACTTTGGCTTGTGGTTCAGTTTTACATCATCTTCCAGAGTCTTTTTCATTCATTCAGTCTACTCGACTGTTTTAAACTTCAGCACACACAAACACAGCAACATCTGTAAACTATAAAAGTATATATTGAGATTTTATATTATTGTGTCTATTCTCTGTGCTCACTTCTATACTTTTGCTTAAAGGTTATATAAAAAAAATGAACTACTACTAGATGTTGCAGTAGAGCAGCAGCATCTCAGACTATAACAAATGGGCGCTATGGCACACCAAACTCCAAAGACAAAACCAGTAATTTTACCTGGCAGATAATCAAAAAAACACACAGGAATGAAATAAAATGAAACTCACCAAAATGTCTTTGTTAGTTTTTCCAACAAAGGTTGAAATAAAGACGTAATTCAACAAGTTTGCTGTGAAAATGTCCACAAAAACAAACTACAATGGTGGCAACATTAGCTAATCAAACGCACCCGTCAAAGTACGTCCACTAAAAGTTGTTGTTGTTGCCACTGACATGCTGAGATTGTTAGTCAAAGTTTCTGACAATATTAAGGAAATGTGGAGATAGACCTTTAGTTTAACCAGAAACAGCCATAATATCGTTATCGCTCACCACCGGACTCCAGAGACAAAAACGGTCATTTTAACTCACATTGTACCATCGTACCTTCTTCGTAAAGTCCACAGAAACAAAATAAAAGTCACAGAAACCGTCTTTGTTAGTATTTCCACTCTTCCAACAATCACCAACTCCGGTTTGATCACAATAAGTCCTCAATCAACCGATGCCAATGACAAAAACAGCAGTTTGAGTCTCTACTCTGTTGGAAACAGAGGGACTCATACATCTACACACAGCTGGTAAACACACACAGAGAGGATAGCAACACAGGCAAAGGGAGTGTGATGAGATGATGTCAGGACAACATGAATCCACTATATCTTTATACAGCAAACAGTTGTTTGTTATATTAATGTTAAAATCTCACATATATACCCTTTAATTACAGGGCTGCCTTCTCTCTCCTTCTTTCCTCTTCTTGTCTTTTCTCCTCTCTTTCTAATATTTCGCCTCCCCTCTTCAAGCCTTCACGATATTCCAGTTTGTCTCGGCTGTTTGAACAAAAATCCGATTTAAGGCAGGAAATCGGAGAGCAAGTTTACATGCCCTGCAATAACCTGATTACTCTAAAGCCCACGTTCACCAGCAAATGGTCAGTAATCAGATTTCTCCCCCCACCCTGGCCCGACCATATTTCCAACCCAAAGCTGGCAGTGTGCTGATGATATATGACCCTACGTCCTGGTTTCCTGGTTGGAACATTTGGACTGACATTCAGCTGCAGAAACATCAGACATTTTTGTTTCTGTTTCTGTTTCAGACTTTGAATGTAATTACTAGACAAAAGAGAAAAATACGTTTTAGCTTTCTTTTATCCCACTGCGCTGCTGTTGGGGATTCCCTCTCCCTGTCTGAAGTCTTTGTCCTGCAATATCTGAAATACATGTTAAATAAAAACAGGTTTCTCCAGCATAAATCTGACTCTTTCTGTAACTTCTCCTGTCCTCTCCTCTCCTCTCCTCTCCTCTCCTCTCCTCCCTCCTCCCCCGTCCCTTGTCCCTCCCCCTGTCAGATGGAGGTTTTGCTCTCAGAACCAGATGAGCGTCAGTTTCTCATGAACCCCCTCAGTGAGTGCAGCTCAAACAGACGAGCTGCCAGAGAAAACATCAACACAACAAGACGGGTCAGAATCTGCTGCTCGCTCACCCTCTCTCTGCCCCTTCCTCTCTCTCTCTCTCTCAATCCTTTCTCCTCCTCTACACCCCTTCTATTTTATTCTGTTTCTCTATTTTCTCTCCCACCATCTACTTTTTAGTTCCTGAGTGCTGCTGCAGTTCAAGGTTCCTCGAGTTCATGTTCTGTCAACTTCAGCTGGTACTCTTACAGTGAGTGTGTGTGTGTGTGAGTGTATGTGTGTGTGTGTGTGTGTGTGTGTCCTGGCAGCAGTGGGGGTCCATGGGTCATTAGATGGACTCAGTAGGAGGTCGCTGGTTCAATTGTGGTTGAATTAAATGTTAACACTTGTCACTGAGGAGTGTGTGTGTGTGTGTGTGTGTGTGTGTGTGAGGGGATGCACCATAAGGAAGCTGGCAGTGTGTCCTTTGTTCAGTGAAGTGTAAATCTGTTCCATGTTCACACGCTTCATTGTAAGTGGTTCAGACTCCTCAACAATGGTTGCATTAGCGGTGAGGATGCCGACACGTTATGCCAGCAGTGTGAGATTAATAGAGTTTGTCTTTGTGGTCTAATAAAGCGTGTAGTGCAGATGTTTGGTTTTAATGTCACTGATACACGCACTAACTGCTGGGGAGTGTGTGTGTGTTTGAATACAGGGTGTGTAATGAAGTGTGTAACTGCTTTTGAAAGGATGGGTGGCACGGTGGATTAAGTCTCATAAAACATAATCAAAATGAATTTTATTGGATGCTTTGTACTGTGAACAGTTTACACTCAATAATATAAAATACCATGTCTGTTATTTCCATTGTATACATATTTTGTGCCTTCAAAACAAATGAAATGTCACATGAATAAATCCCACTAAATTTAACTGAACTGAATTGAGCTGAGCCCAGTCTCCTGCCGTGTAATACACATGCTGATCCACAACAGCTCTCAACCTTTTTGGTGTTCAAGGAAATTAATGCACATCAGGCTGTATGTACATCACGTATGTGAAAAGAAAGAAAAGGGACTTGGTGTGCAAAGGCCTTTAGTGTCATATATATATACAGATAGATAAATATAAAGAGCAACAACATCCATGTGGGGAGGAGGTCAGGGTGGATGGATAGATCAAACACAGGGGATCTGTATTTGTTTCCTGTGTGAAACCAATAGTCTACGTTGATTGCTTTAAGGAAGTAGTTATCCTAACCCAAACCTAGATCTTTTTCTAAACTGCGACCGTCATCTAAAATGTTTCTCAGGAGGCTTTATTTGAAAATCTAACCAGACACTGTATAATTCTTACCCACCCAGCTCACTTGATCGCAGTATCACACAGACGCGTGTAGAGTTTGAGGAGTTGGAGATTTAGTAAAGGTGTCTGTGTCTGGGAATTTGTCCACATTAAGCCATTTAAATTTATTCTGTTTTTCTCACCCAAAAAACAGAACTTTCAAAAGCGTCTCCAAACTGTATTAATCTTAAAACATTGGTAATGTGTGCAGGGAAAGCTGAGCTTTTGCAAAACAATAATATTAGCTGCCCAGTGAGGGTTAACGTCAGTGTAGCCAAAAACACAGCAGAGCTGTTGTCATTACCCTGGATTCAATTATAAAATAATGATTTTATCAGCACAGCTGGAGAATGGCTGCTGGTTAACATGTAATGTTTATTAGCTGCAATTAAATGACTTATTTTGTACTAGTTCTTCGTGTCTGCCAAAGGAAAATATGTAAATGAGAACAACTGAATCATGAATCTGGCTGCATAAAAACAGGTGATCACAGAGAGCTGGAGGACAGAGGTGTAAAGTCACAAATCACACAAACTAGATGGCTTATTTTTGGACATTTTTGAGTGTGTAAGATTTTCCAGGTGTAAAGGGGTCTTTGTGGTGTAATTAAGGGTGCTACATGCAGCATTTAATCACAATCAATAAATCACTACCCCATTAATTCAGACACATTAGCATAATCACTGTAAACAAACAACACCCCTGCTGAAAAGACTCTTCACTGTAATTTGAAGAGAAATCTGCTGAATGGCTCTACAACACAAAACAGGAAGCAGGCGTTCTCTTCCAGAGAGAGAATAAAGATTGACAGAGGATCAACAAGTTGCTTTACAGGAACAGACAGCCGTCAGTTTGATGAGGAACAGAAGCATTAATGTCATTATTGTGGCCTCATGGAACATTACTTACTAACATTACCACAAGATTATAGCTGGTAGTTCAATATAAGTTACAGTGATTAGATTCAGTCTCACAACATCAGCTTGTTCAACACTTAAATACCTGCAGGCTGTATTAAGGCAGCTTGCTGTGTGAATATGTTACCTGAACCCAGTGGTTTTTAAACTATTTGTGTCCAGTGCACCAAAGGGCAGGACAAAATCTCAAGTTACTTCAGTATTCATATCCATACAAAGCGTTTATCTCCCTGTAAACATATTTCACTAATGCCAAATAAACTTTAATAAGCAACTATATTAATAATGAAATACTTAATAAAATAAGTAAATAATTCATTTGAAACCACACACCCATTTAAACCAGACAGGTCACAAAGATTAGATAATGGAACTAAGTGTGTGCAAAGTACCGATATACTAAATTAAATAGGCACTTATAACTTTTTATATTGCCATAATCATTTGTAGTTGTCACCATCAAAATCCCACTGCACACCATCTGAGAACCATTGCTTTAACTTGAATGACTTTAATTTGAATGACAATTTGCTGTGTGTGTTTGTATTGAATGTACATGTATTGTACATTGTATGTATGTTTTTGCATATGCTGTGTGTGTGTGTGTGTGTTGGTGAAACAGCTGTTGGATAAATCATTACTTCTTGAAGAGGTGTGCTGCATGCACTAGTCTGAGGTGGTTTGTGTGTGTGTGTGTGTGTGTGTGTGTAGTGTAGATTTACAGCCTCAGTGATTTATAGCAACAAGCTCATCCTGTCAAAGAGCTCCATTCCCGATGCCTTCAACTCCATTTATTATCCTTAAACACACACACACACACCTATGCTGCTTCCAATTAGTCACATGACATCATCCAACAGCCACTTTACCCCGACATGCAAGCACAGACACACAGAGAGCTTATCTTGCCCCATGCTTTGTGACCTCCAGGTCCATGAACCCTCTGGAGAAATGATGAACTAAAAGAAAAATCCACAGCAGCATGAAATCCATTCCTGCTGCGCCACATGAGAACTTTATGAAACTTCTTTTACTTTTTATGCTTATTTCTGGCAGAAGAAAGTAAAATAAAGATGCTCATTACTAACAAATAGCCCTTGTTGCTGACAAGTGTTGACTAAGGGAAGAAGAACAGATGGGATGGAAGTTACATAAAAAGTACAAATAACTCAAAAATACATCAACTTTTGTTTGTCTTTCATTCTAATGCTTAAATCATTTTTTAAATGTACTCTTTTGTGATTCAAACAATATGATAAGAAATGCTACAGAATTTGATAAGCAATGCAATTAAATTTGAAATCAGAATCTATAAAGGTTTAAACAATATCAAGCCTGGTCGTACTGTATGTACGAATGATGTCAAAATGGTTAGAAAAGTGACAGTAGGACAGATTTTCTTGTTTTAATGTCAGGAAAAAGTTGCACTGAACAAACTCTATAAACATTTTCAGCTGCATTAAATGGTATTCACTAAATAACTGGTTTAGAGATGAAATATTAATGCAGGATTATGATCGATGTCCCTGAATGGATTAATGACATGATCATAACAGGATAACCACTATTTCAACCTACTCCTTCAGTCTGAAGAGGAAAAAAGGTGATTCTTTTTACAGCACTAATTTTCAAACTATATGGTACAAAAATTGAAATCATTGAAATGTGATAAAATAAGTTTTGCATTTCCTTAAATAGTTTTGTTTAAATATCAGTCATGTTCATGAACATAGCACACAAATGCATCATGATTACTTACAAGCTAAAATGTGATGACAAGATAGTAAGTGGAGGTAAAATGGTTCAGAAACATTGCAATGTGAAACTGTCGCTCCAAACTGGAACTAATAGGAAAGAAGTGCTGGTTCTTGAACCGGTTCTGTTCAGGATTCAACAATAAATAATCCTTATTGAGATTAAACCTTCCTTCTGTATGAACTGGGTAGAGTTGGCCTATGATACTGTATTTTAACCAGGGGCATAGTGGAGGTAAACCCAAGTTAACTCAGTTTATCCATCTGTTTGAAATGAGATGACCCAGATCAAATGTATTACTCAATGAGGGGAGACAAGGTAGGAAAACTACAGTAACACTATTTTCTGAGGTGGTACACCTTTTACAAACATGGTCTTAAACACACACAACTCAAACACCTTAATGTGTTCTTTATGAATTCAAGACACCTTTATGGATAAAACACTCTCTAAAACACTCTGTCTGACAATAAAATCTGACCGTCTTCTTCTTCAGTATCATTGTCCTCTCAGGAAGCTCCAGCTGGTGACCAAAAGAGGTCAGAAATCACTCAGTGTCCACATACTTAAGCACTTTTAGTTTTACTTCAAGGACAGTTTATACAGTTGTTTCCAGAACATATATTGTCAATAGTGAAACAAACCTCATTTCCTGTTGAAATCATCGGGGGGAAGCTCAGGGCTGATGTCCAGTGTTTGTGTCATCATTTCTTCAATTTTCTCTTTCTCTTATATAATCAATGTCTTTTTCTCATGTAGTGACAAAAACAAACCAGTGGGAGGAATTGAGCAATACAGAAGTTTGAACTAATTTAAGAAACAGTGTGACTGAAAAATACAAATGTTCACTTACAGAGAGATAGATGAGAAGATCGATACCACTCTCATATCATTGATTAAATTACAGCTACAGCCAGCACATCCATGCTTAGCATAAACATATATACATAACAGTTAAGTTAGCAATGATACATATGTGATTAGAATTTCAAAATAAAGCTTGCAGGCTGTGAAACAGTAAGCTACACTACATACCTGATGTAACTTTAGTACATAAATAAACATAACATGTAATGTACCTGACTTAAGTATGTTATGTAAATGTTAAGAAAAGTTAAATCCAGTGAGTAACTGAATATAATATTAATAGGAGTATTTTTATAACCACCTGAATATAGTAAACCAAAGACTGGCTGTAGAGCGGGCCTTTCACATATTTCATTTTCTGATTTTCTTCTACACGCTTCACAGCTCGTTGTCATTCCCAGATCATCAAATACAGACGTGAGTGGTGTTCAGTTAGTTGCAATCTGCAGCTTCACCACTAGATGCCACTAAATCCTACACACTGGCCCTTAAGAAAGCAAGAAGTAAGCTTCTTGCCCAGATTGTCAAACTGTTCCTTTAAGATGTCCTACCACCGAACACTGGCAGAAGAAAGAACAACAATTCTTCAATTTCATAAAACATCCTTCGTCTGATTTCGAGTGATTGATGATCGAATGATTCAGAATTACAGTCCTGAATGGTATCCAGTCGTAAAGTGACAGAACAATTCATAAATCAATAATCCAACTCTTATAACCCCACACGCGTTGACAAGCTCAGGCTCTATGTGCTAACTGTCGGTTTATAAAAAGATGTCAGAGGTTTTATTTAATCAAAATATCATATATTTTGGAAGCTGCCACCATTGGCAGTATTTAAGAAAACTGATGAAAACCATCTGCATTTGCAGGTAAAGCTCTCTGCACCAAAATGTGCTTTACATTAATGAGAAAATAATACATTCAAGTGTAGGAGTGATTTCTTTTTCAAATGGTGGATATCAGATTTTTTTGGAAGGGAATATTTCCATTGTTCCATGACTGCTGCAGTGAAAAAATATGCTTTTAGTTTTTTTAAGTGGGAGTGAAGACAGACACAGTCTTTTTTTTATTAGAATACAGAAAGGGACTTTTGTATCGGGCCTCTCGGGAACTTGAATGGAAGAAAGCTACCCGCTCCCTTACTGGTTCAATCAGCTTAACTGGTCTTTCAACTGGTCTTGGTCAGGCATACTGTGCATGTTTAAACACCCAGGTCTTTTCTTTATTTCAGCTATCATACTATGACATGACACACTCCTACACCCATGTTAATTACCGTCAAAAACCTCTCTCTACTTTCACAACAGTTATTGTTAATGTGCAGAGGTTTGTTCTGTTCACTTTCATTGTCAGCAGCTCGAATAGTGAATAAAGTAAGCTGTGTATATCCATTCTTACAGCATTTTATTGACACAGTGGACGGGGGGGGGGGGGTTA
>JAGRRF010009292.1:28318609-28354541 GCA_019097615.1 Morone chrysops
TTAGAATAAAATGACCTGATGTGGCAGGTGGATGGCCACACAACATAGTCAGAGACTTAAAGGATCAGTGTGAAGGATTTAGTGGCATCTACTGGTGAAGTTACAGATTCTACTCAGTGTTACACATTAGACCTTTAAGTCATTTACAGTCTGTTGCTGTGTTGCATATTTTGCCTTTTCTGACATTTTAAATGCAGTTAGACAAAACAGATTTATTTTAAGCCCTCTGCTGTGTTGTGATGTTTTCAGTTCTTGCTGGTGGCAAGTTGTTCTATTTCTGTCCATACTGTCAGCTTAGTTCTTCTACTGAGTCCAAACAAATCAGAGAGGTAAACTGCAGACATCCTGTGGTTTAGGGGACATTTCCTGTGAGGAAGCTACCTCACACCACATTAAAACAAACTGTTGAAAAAGGTAGTTAAAGGTAAATACTCTCTTGAATTTGGTTTAGGTTACAGTAAATAACCATATTCTGATGACATTATATGGTAATTCTTAAAATAGTTACTTTAATGTCAATGAAAGAGTTAAAGCGGCTATAATTGACATTTTTATAATAAGTGTTGCTCGTATTAACCTATAGAGAATTAGCAGCTGAATCTGCAGCTCCGTTAGGGTCATAGTATACCTGCACAGCAGCAAACAGAAGGCAGACACAAATAGAGACTAGTTGGTGAACATAGTGGAGCATTTAGCAGTAAAAGAGCCAGATATTCCCTTTTAGGAGTTGGTGGAGACCAAAAACAGAACTAAAAGAGAGTGAATATTGGTATTGGAATCAGGTGGACACAAACTCCAAATGGATGATAATTGTGCTTCGTAACTGCTGGATGTGTAAATAAGCAACTTCTAACAACTTTGCCATATCAACTTCTATGCTGATGATATGTCAATGTAACCTTGAGAAGCAGCTGGACTTGCGAGATCACAAGAAATCCCAAGATCATGCCAGAATCCATCTCGCCAGACATCAAGCTATGCATTTGTGTCTGAACCACAGTGGTTACGAACCAATCAGTGTCCTATGAGGAACTACTGGCAGCTACAGTATAAGCTTTAATGTGTTTTAAGGGGTGTGTGTAAGGTTACCTAAAGAGGTTAGTGTAGATGCTGCTAGCATTAGTTACATCAGAACTGAAGAATATTTTTTTATTGAAAGAAAAGAACAGCACTAAAGACTTTTCTCGATGGAAAATCTGTAGTTTCCTTTTTAAACCTTGAAAACACTAAATATAAGAATGCTGATTGAAAAGACAATGTACTGCTTACTCAAAAAGATGCCACGTTTATTCAGAACTTAATGTACTAAACATGCATTTTACATCCCTGTGTAGTTAAACAGCAGAGGCTCAAGGGGGTATTAAAGTAAGAAACTGGGCTGTAATGACCAAACAGAAGTCATAGATGTCAGATTGTTATTTCAGGCAGGACAAATCTCAGTGCAACCATAAATATAAGTAGTTGACCACACAAAGTGCAACAGTCTCTTGTTATATTGACAGGTACAATAAAATTCCTTATTTTTTTATCAAATGAAGATGTTAAGTAAAATTGAAACTTCACTGATGTAGCAGAAACGAGACTCATCTCAGTTTAACTGGCGTTCTAATTAAATTCTAGTAAGTAAGTAAAGTAAGTTTCAGGCAGTAGTTTAAAGTTGTGTGAAACTACAGTAACAGCTGTAGGACCCTCTGTTACCATAAAGACTTCTAAAGTGCATCCTTCCTTATCTTCTGTTGAATCCATCAGACTGCCTGTCCACTGGGCAGCTTAGAGTTTTAATTTACGGCTTCATAGCCCAAGCAGACACTTTGGGGAAGCACTGGCTGTGTTCATTAAGTGACTACAGAAAACCATTCTGACTCACCAAACAATTTGAGTGATTCAAATTATGTTGAGCTGTCAGTGGAGACATTTAGAACTGAATGGAATATGGTTCAGGGGCAAATCTGGTAAAGTGGGATGCAGAGGGAAAGCGGGTACGTTAAGAAGGCAGTTTTTTTGGTCTTTGTTCAGATTCAAGTGTCACTTTCCATTCTGCTGATAATTCTCCACTTTTACTCCAGGCAGAAGCTTTTTTTTCAGCACTCCTTCAGTAGAAATCTAGTTTTTCTGTTAATATTATGAGACAGTCCGATGGAACAGTAAAAGGAGCAGCTGGTCATACTAATAATATTAGTATTGGTCCGATACTGGCCAAAATCACTGGACCTGATATCAGAGAAAAAATGTATATAATCCAATATGATCCATTATCCTAAAATATTACTTAAAGGCTCAACTAAACCTTTGGCTATGTATTTCTTCCTCATGAGAAATACATGCACAAACAGGACTAAGAGCACTAACAGCAGCTCTATACATATTTGTCAATAAAATAATAATGATTAATTGACATGATTGTGACAGCCCTCTTGACTTCCTGTTTGGTGTCACAATATGGAGAATTTGACTCATGAAAAAACACTTTCTACTTTTATCATCAGACAAATGGCTATTCCTTTCTTTTTGTACATTCCAAGCTCGTCTTGGCTCATTCTTGGCTCCAATATACAGCTATATAGTGCTATACATGACTATTAGTCCTATAATATAAGCCTGAGCCTGAACAGGACATCAGACTTACTCTACCTGTGCTCTGTTAACAAATTAATTAGGCTATAGATTGAGCTGTTGTTATTGCTCCCTCATGTCCACTTGATTCTTTCAATTATATTTTATTTGTTTATTTGTGTCATCTCTTTCAGTCGCCTTATGTGACACCCTGCAACAGAGCTATACTCAGACTCGGAGCAGCTGTCGTTGATGGATTATTTCTAAACATTTGACAGTTGAGATGAGTCCTCACTTCTCTTCCTCACATCGCTCTCTCACGTCCCTGCTGGAAGACATTACGATGCAAAAAGAGATGCCAGTGAAGGAAACAAAGAGCCACGTTTCCTTCACTGGAAGAAACAGGAAAACGTACAGAAAAGAAAAAAGTACTTCATCAACAGGCTGACTGACTTGAATTCCTTTACAGGTTTTTGCTCTTATTCAGAAAAAAAGAATATTCCTACCATGCCGTTTACATGGCATTGAAAATAAATATTCCATTAATATTTCCATTTGCATGCAGCTGTGCATACACAGATTAACGTAACTGTTAATGACCTACCGTACTTCCTACAGAGGAATTTCCTCTCTCCTTTTCCTTCTCTTTCCCTCCTTTTGAACATGCAGTCATGTTGCTCTCGTAAAAGTGGAAGGAGCTGTATGGATCATTTGTATGATGAGAGGATTTTTCCAAAGTTTTTCACTTGTTGATTGTGCGAACACCCCTTCTTGAAAAGGTCAGCATTGTGATATTTGTACATAATCAGAAATCCTAATCATCCCTCATAATGGTTAACAATAGGTGTATTTCTCCTTCCGACCAGAATCAGGGGCATTTGTTTTGCCTGATGTTGCAAACTGCAGTAAAAACCACAAATAAGACGCATATGTTGACGGTGTTGTATGTCCAAAGAATGCTCCTAAAATCTGAATAATATCAAGTATTAATGCTCCATTTGGAATAAGGCCTAATTAGGAATATCCAAAGGAAATATGCTGTGTACATGATCCTTATCAAATATAATATTCTGAATAATGGTGGAAAATTAGTGTGCACGTAACCTTAGTCACTGTGGCTTTAATTCAGAAGTGGCATCAGTCATGTCATCAGAATATTGTTGTGTATATATCTCAGCCTTAAATTCTAACGAGCTCAGTAGTTGAGATAAATGGCAGTCTGCTGTAAAAGGACCTTCGGGTATTATAAATCTGCTGTGAGCATCTTTACCTCCAGGTTCTGTTGAATCTATTAGTGCCTTAAAGCAACAATATGATGCCTGCAGTACATGGACAGATACAACCTGCAGACCTGTTAGACTCAGCACTCTTAAGTGTCTTGTCTGGCAGAGGTGTCTCAGAAGAGCTGTCGGTGGAGTGCAGAAGTTAGTGAGTGTTACAGTGGACAGTAATGTATGAAAAATGTCAGGTTGAGCTCCAGGATGTTTGTCAAAGTGAATTCCAGCAACACAGTGAGTTATGTTCAAGTACGCTGGAGAAACGTCTGTAATGTTAAGCTCACATCACATGATGATAATTTAAATTATAACATTTTGCCATATAAATTACATCAGCCGCAACCTTTTACTCCACTAAAAAACAAACAACAACAACAAATTAGATGCCTCATTATCTTTGTTAGGAAATCAGAGGATACATTTAATACAATAGATGGTGAACATCACAATCATTGTACCTGCTCAACATCAGCATGTTAGCATGTTGCGGTGCAGATGTTAGCATTTAGTTCAAAGCACCGCTGTGTTTAAGTACAGCCTTGGGGTTTCTAGTATGATAGACTGTTGGTCTTGGCTTTTTGTGTTGTTGTTTTTTTTACTTTTTATTTATGCAAGGAAGCTTCTCTTTTTCAGGAACGCCCTGATCACATTTGCACACATTCACAACTGGAAGCTGCCCAGTACAACCACAGTCACATGTGCAGCCCCACTGAAGCAGTTTGGGTTAAGCAGTTGATGGCCTAGCTCAAGGGCACCACAGTGGTGACTGAATCAACAACTTCCCGTGCACAACCTGACTTCTTCAACCTTTAGGCTACCACTGTTGGAATATCCATGCTCTCAGAATCAACAAAATCTGAATTTAATAACTACAGAAGCTTTAAATTATGATGTAACTGTTGCTTGCTTGAAAATGCAACAGTAAAAAGATCTTTGCAAACGGCTTGATTCATGTCTGTCTTTTTTAGATGTGTGCTGTTGTTTGGTGTTTCCTGGTAGAGCTATTGTCTAGTAGGAGTCCCTACTACAGTGGCCATGGGTTCAAGTCCAACCTGTAGGCCTTTGCTTTGTGTCATCTCCTCCATCTCTCTCCCCTTTTCTGTCTATCTTGAGCTGTCTTATATAATAAGAAAGGCAAAAAGACCCCAAAGAAATTAAAAACCAAAGAGGAGTATTGGATTTGTTTCTTTCTGATAACACCCTAACCAATCATTTTATTCATCTTTGATTGATTCAGAAAGACACATTTTAGCTCATAATTCCACAGCCAGTGATGATTCAAGTCATAAATCTGGACCCAAACCTCAGTTCCTCTCATTTTTAGGTACTGCGGTATTATTTGCGTCTGTAATATCGGGCACTAGCCACAAAAATAAAGAGGATGGAGCATTAACTTTTGTTAATTAAGTCTGAACACATTCATTATCTGTGAGCTACTCTAAATATAAAACAGCTTAAACTCATATTTGCTTTCTTTCTGTTGGATTCATGATTAATTAGAAATAAACATCAGTAGACAAGTAGATAAGATAGAAACAGGTAGAACAACAGATGAATCCCAGAATATATTTTATTTTTGATTCTGTCAAAGATGACAGAATTCATTTAATAAATATTCTAAATTTGTTGCATAGATTCTGTTATTTAAAGATGTTTGTAGATACAAAATGTTTTTTTTAAAATACAGTCAGCATGCACATAAATACACACACAGCAAAAGGTGGAGGATTGCAACTCTAAAAATAAATACTGCAGAAAAGATTGTATCCGTCATGTCTGTGGTGGAGAGAGAGAGAGAGAGAGAGAGAGAGAGAGAGAGAGAGAGAGAGAGAGAGAAGAAACAGATCTGTACATTTATTCTGTATTTTATGTGTCTCTGTGTGTGCAGCATGTTTGGGGCTCAGTTAAGTGGTGTTGACAGCAGGGCTAATCGAGGGGAGGACCGTAGAGAGTTGGTATGATTACAAACCCAGAACTTCAATCCTCCTCCTCTTCTCCTCTTCCTCTCCTCCTCCTTAGGTCCTTCACATCACAAGGAATAGAAAAAGAAGAAAAAAAACAAGACACAACGAGACATATTAGGAGGGAGGAAGACAGAGTAATGGAGGGACCCATATAGACAGAGTGATGTCTTTTTTATCTCTACAGACACAGAAACACATAGAGACCAATGAGAGATGGATGAAGAGAGCCAGAAAAAAATAGGGCTTCCCTCTTTCTTTAATCTCAGCTGTGAAAATAAAAAGCCGTAACAAGACTGGGACTCAGACAGAGAGAGAGAGAGAGATAGATCATGAGTGATAGTGCTTCAGACACTGAGACAGACGTGGAGAGACACACAATGACGTCCATATTGGATTGAGACCAGTTGGGAAAATGACAGCAGTGGATGTAAACAGATTCAAGCTGAGGATGAGACTGGTTCACAACTGATTTACAATCTATACATTGTTAATATTGCATCTCCGTCCGTCCTGGCAGAGGAATCTTTCTTCTGTTGCTCTTACTGAGGTTTATTACATCTTTTCCTCCATTAAAGGAGTTTTTTCTCCCTTGCCTGAATAAAGGGTCTGAGGCACTGGTTCCCAACCTGGGGGCTGGGACCCCCACTAGAAGTCACAAAAGCTTCACAGGGGGGCGCGAGGCCTTCTTGATTTGAATGAAATGAAAATTGTTCTTACCTTTTAGTAATTGTTATGTTTATGTTACCTAAACTCTGAAGACCTGAACACAAGCTATATTCACAGAGCCTGTAAGTACAAAGTTAAAACAACCAAAGAGCTAATAGAACAAATGTTGAACAAGTGTCAAGGAGAATAAAACACTGAAGAAGCCTATTTAAATATGTAGGAAAAAAACATAATAAATTGTATAAAAACTCATCTCTGATGCAATATTTAGGGAAAATAATCTGCTCAAAAATCATTCAAATCACTTGTTTTACACAAACTTCTGCAGTTATTGTGTTCACTATTTGGGTTCAGTGTACAGTTTATATTATATTATATTATATTATATTATATTATATTATATTATATTATATTAATATTAAATATCCATGATATAGAAGCGGGCCCCTTATGGTAAAAGGGTGGGAACCACTGGTTTAAAGATAGAGGATGTTGTATTTTAAAGCCCCTTGAAGCAAATTTGTGATTTGTAATACTAAATAAAATTTACTTGACTTTATCCTATCACAATGGTAGCCAATTACCTTTCTGTGGATCATCTAATTGTTACTGCTGGAATTAAGTTAAAGCCTACTTCATGTGACTAACAAAGTGAACAGTGAACTATATGTCCTGCTTGTTTAATTATTGTCTTTTGGCTAATTCTTGCATTTCTTTATCATGTGTATTTATTATTTGCACTCTCCCAATGTTTCATTTCCATCAGTTTTTTAATCAGCAGAAACCAACCAGTATGATCTTATTTCTTTTTATTTCAGTGTGTTTTGTAAAGATGAAGTGACACCACCAGGATCTGCCGACGACTTCACAGCTTGGATGTTTCCATCGGACGAAACGCAATACAAACGTGAGTGAAACTCATTTGTGGTTGCCTGTGGACCAGAGTCGGGGGGTCGGAGGATGGATTCCTCCCAGTCTTACACTTGTGATGAGGCTCCCTGTCAGTTCCCAGTAAATCTTTCTGTCTGCACGTTCTGATGAAAACATAAACAGCCTGGATTTTAAGCGTAATCCACATCTGGATGCCGAAGTTATGGTGGACATTGCTCACATAGCTCCACGCTCAGCTGTTTATTGATGAACATAATCAGATAAGGATTATGTTCATCAACTTGCCAGTACACACAGATGTGGTCACCGTGAATGTTTGTGTGTGTGTGTAGGCAGATGTTTTTCATCTTTTGTAGAAGATAATGAACATCTAAGTGTTTGTGCAGGGTTGTGTATGTGTGTGTTGGAATGTACAGATGTTTGTATCTTTTGAGGACTCGGAGAATCCAGGCGTGCATGTGTGTGTGTGTGTGAAGAGTCCAGATGTTTGTATCTCCTCAGGAAAATAGAGATGTACACTGTGTGTGAAGAGTTTATGTCAACAGTTTTAAGAGATTAAGTTACTTTAGACTCTTTTAATCTTTGCTCTGGCTCGGCCTAAACACACAGGAACCCTGGATATCGCCACATAGCACAACACACAGCGGGGAGAGGGGGATGGAGGTGAACAAGGAGCGAGGGGAGGTCTGCAGAATGAGTTAAAACCGAGAGACAAAACGGAGCCAAAGGAAAAAGAGATACAGACAAAGAGAGTGATGGAGACAGGAGGGTGGAAGAGATGCAGACAGGCCGAGATAAAGAAATCTGAGAAAATGGAAAAAAGGACAGGAAAGAGGAGAATGTGAAGAATGGTAGGCTGAAACGTAAAGCCAGAGAAATGACAGCTGCAGAGGACAACTCCTCTAACACTCTCTTCTTTCCTTTAACCTACGTCTTTTTTCTTATTTCCTGTGGAAGAAATGAATGCTGTCTGTCCTTCTCTGTCCCCGTTCTGCCCTTCGCTTTATTCACACGTCTTGTTCACATACAGTTGTATTCAGGCTCAGATACTGTGAGCAAAAACTGAAAGAAAATGTCTGTATTTAACTCATAAAATGAATAGGACTGTCTCAGGGTTATTATATTTAATTAGTTACTGCTGTGTAAGACTTCAGGATTTCTATATAAACGAGTCATGAAAGCAAGCAAGTACTTTCACTCAACCAAAGTAGATTTATTTCTTCTGTACTTGACTCTTTCCTTTTCCTTCTACTTGTGTTCCTCAACTTTTCAAAGCAAAATACTGCAGTTTCGGCTTCGCTATGTTCAGAGGTTGATTCATTTTTTTAAAACACACATAGGCCCGAAATACAGTCATACACACACACAGGGCTTATAGACATACAAATGTGCAGAGATGGTGGAGTGAGAACTGCCATACAGTGGCGCCTTGGGAGCAGTTAGGGGCATTTCTTTACTTTTGATACTGTATTACTTCTGTTCTTTTACTAGAAGCTGCACTAATCAGTGGTTTAATGGATCAATGACATGCAGTGTTTATGAATGTGTGCTGTGAAAGAGGTCGCTCATAGTGACGGTACCCACAGAGACATATCCCACATTACGACTCTGCAGTTCCCCCTCTGGAGTGTTTTATCGTCTTTCAGCTCATTTTGGTGTCGTGACCCACAGCTTTACTGTGTGGTTCAGCCATAGTCAACCTCATTTCCAGCTGCAGCAGGCTGCTGTCTTCAAGCCCTGATGGACCTGCTGTAAGCTACCTGCTCAGCAGCAAACAGCAGGCAGACAAAGTAGCAGCTAAAGAGCCTGATATTTCCATCAGGACTGCTCATTGAACTTATATTTGTCAGGTGGACCCAAAATAATCTCGAAATTCAAAGCACTCTGGTACCAATATGACTCTATTTTCGTCACCCTGAGCATTTTACCTCTTAACCCTCACTCCCTTTTTTTTGTCTATCTCAGTCTTTCACTTCTTTCCTTACATGCGCCTCCTTTCTTTCCTCTTCAAACTGAAATCTAAACATTTTGACAGGCAGATTGTTAAAAGCTGCTGTTAACAGAACTCAAGTTCAGTGCAATCAATCAGATGAACTAAAAACAAAAACCTCATCGTACCACTGTGTTAAGTTATCATCCATTACAAAATCAAATGCTTTTAGATGTTTAGTTTGTCCAGCAGCCACTCTGGCAGGAACACAACCAGCTTAGATGTTCATTTCACCACCAAATACCAGTAAGGTGTGATATTTATTCTGTGTTTGCTACGATTTCCCCTCCATCCCTGACCTTTGACCCTCTGAGTGTGTGTGTGTGTGTGTGTGTATGTGTGTGTGTGTCAGAGGTCAAGATGTCCCAATTCAAGACTCCACTAGACTTTCCAAGACTTTCTAGCATCACACTTGGCCTCGAGGCGTACCCATAATACTTACCCATAATAATAATACAGCTCATGAAGAAAGATAAACAGGCTGTGATGCAACATGAAACTGGCTGTCCACACCCTCGATGTTGGTGTTTATAGCCAACTCTTTCTCTTCCAAAATATGTTTAGATATTAGTTTACTTTGCCAAAAATGTTTCATTTCCAGTCCAGAGTCCTGAACCACAAAGCAAGTCCAATTTCATCTGGCTCGCTTTGGTTCACCTGCTTCACTGAGACTAACATTAGTCATCTTGAGCAATGGGTTTAATGAAGCTGTTAGCTTTTTCCAGTCCAGCTATATAAGACAGAGTTGTTGTTTTAAGTACTATTTTTATATGTATATGCCCACATTAATGTATTTCACAATGTCACCTGACTATTGTTACCATGACACGCAAAAAGGTTAAAAGGCATAGACATATATGCAAAATGTCCTCAAAAGTATTTTTTACCTTTTCTGATGATAATCAATATATTGATTATCATCATAAAAGGTTCTGGGTCAAAGGTTTTTGTTTGGTTAAAAATATCCGTGGTACTTGATAGCGAATGAAAAAACGTTAAATGTCTCAAAAGAATGAACTCTGAAACTCTGAAAACAATTAAATATCAGTGAGAATTCTTCTTACTGAGTACATATACATACATATAACTGGCTGCTATTTCTGGAACTCTCTCTGTTTGTGTGTGTGTGTGTGTGTGCTTCCCTTCAGAAACAGCATAGTTCTTCCCTCTGAGGGGATGTGAGTCATCTGTGACCTCTGACCCCCTCCAAAATGAGCCAATTATGTGCCAGCTGGCTGTGAGCCAGAGGTGGTGACTGTCAGTGATGATCTAAAACTAGACGAAAAAACACAGAAGAATCAACAAATGTTTACTTTTTTGTTAAAGCTAATTAAAATCTTCTTCTTCTTCTTTTCACAAACAATCAATAACCTCTCTCTCTCTATCTCTCTCTTCCTGAAGAATCCCTTTGATCCAGCGATTTATGACGACTGACTCCTCTGCTACGACTCTGTACAGAGAGAGATTTGTTCGTTTGCTGCTCTTAATACGATAAAAGATGTTTTGTCGATTTTGTTTACTTGGAAATTGAGCGAAGTCCCCGAGGAGCATTCAGAGTAATTCAAAGCTGTCTTCTAATGATCACAGATAATCCGTGAGCCAGAGAGGGTGGAAGATGAGGGGAGAGAGAGAGGGGAAGAGGGGGAAGATGGAGACATAAAAAAACAGAAATTAATGGAGGGAGACAAACTGAAAACAAGATGGGAAGAAGAACACAAGGAAACATGTTTCCACTAACAGAGAGAGATGCAGGAGGGATGAGTGTAGGGCTACAAAGGGAGGGACAAGACACCAGAAACAGACACACACAGACTGAAGATGTACATACAGAGCGGTCCTCAGTCTTGGTTTTGTCGTGTTTCACCAAACAAAGATTGAAACTGTTTCCCATATGATCAGGTTACACACACACACATACACACACACACACACACTTTTACAGTACTTATGTAGGTAATATAATAATGCTTTGTCTTTATCATCTTTGGATTAACAACAGACACCATATCTGTGCTCCTTTTCATATTGGATAAGTTCCATTATTTGAGATCGGTCTTAAAAAAGGAACGTTTTAGTAATTACACTATCAGATGTCTTTGGCAACCCCTGTAATGGCTTTGCAGTAATCATGAGCAGAATGTGTTTTGTGCGCATTATTCTTTTGTCTAGAAATGTTCACTTCACTTCAGAGAATTGTGTTACTGGTCTGCCATGCATTTTAAATGATTCTCTGGTTTGAAAATTGATTTATGCAGGTAGGTTTTCAGATTTGTTTCCAAGGAGTAAAAAGAATATCTTCATAACGCAGAGCTTAAAGTGCGGCTGTTGGACACATCACACATTTAGCATTTAGAGTCAGTAGTTGTGTTAGGGAACCAACCACGATTAGAAAATATTAAAAGTACGGCTGCCCACAAGGGAAATGATGCAACTCTAAAGCAGAGTCAAACTCAATAAGGATTCTGCGTCTGTGAGGTGAAGTTCACACATGGTGTCACCTGAGACTGTGAGACAACTATTGAACTGTAGTTGTAGTAGTTGTTGTTGCACCAAAATATGCCAATAAAATATTAAATCTCAAAAAATTGGAAAGCCAAGATGACAATGATGATAAGGTGAACAGAATACTACTACTAATTAGTTTGTATGGTGAGTTTCCATCCATCTAAACCTGAATGGATGGGAAATGGGAATGTGGAGTGATGAGGAGAATAACCTTCCTCACATTAAAAACATACATTTCAAATTTCCATCATGTTTTTCAAATTGTTTTCCATCAATTTACTGGTGGTCTTTTATATCAACTTGCATCCTCTTCTTCTGTAACGATTTATTGGCACCAGATTGGAGAATTTGTGCCATCAACTGTTTATCTCGACAAACCAACTTCAATATTTGCATAACAGCAAAGGATAGAAACACGCATACATTTGCATTTTCTTCTGTCCATTTTCTGTAAATTCTGTTAAATCTGCACCAAACTGGGATGATAACTTTATTTCCGATGAAACTATCGTGATTCTGAAGTCAAACACACAAACAGGCCTGTAACATTCAAGAGTTTCATTGGAAGAGAAGCATGAGAAAACAGTCTTAAATCACTCCTGTGTGTGAGTACAGAGAGAATCCGTTCATACCAGTGGTTCTTACATGAGGACCATTGATTTTTTGAGGGTTTCTCAGGCTTCTGGAGCTTCGAATCGGCCATCACTTAAAAACCTGTTTGTTTGATGGCTCCGACCCCACTGGGGGATCATTACAGAGTCAAATCCAGGCGAATGGGGAAGTTGAAATGAGGCTAATTATGCCGAGCTGAAGTAGAGTGATTACCAATGAGACCACATTCAAAACACACTGTGACACCGCCGCACCCTGAGAGGGAGGAGAGAAAGAAATCAATTCCTTATGTTTGAGTTTTACATGAGTTTAGCTCTGTGTGTGTGTGTGTGTGTGTGTGTGTATTAACCTTCAAGTGTTGACGTGTGTCAGCTTGTGTGCAAATGTGAGTGTACAGACAATGTACAGGCCCCTTGTGAGGATCTGCTACATGCTCTGTAGTCAGAACACACACACACACACACACACATAGGCCCCAATCTCCCACCTCCTCACCACATGGGACCCCGTAAATCACTTGCAGGTCAAGGCTAATTTTTTAAGACCAGATCTTACCCTAGCTTTTCTCCAGACACCCCTTAGCACAGCACACACACACACACACACACACAGACACACAAACACACACACACACAAAGAGAGAGAGAGAGACACACACACACACACACACACACACAGTTCACGCTCACCCCCCCTGAATTCTTCATCACTCGAGGAATGTGCCTCCCTCATTTCACATTCGCATCACATTCCAGATATTATTTATTTTCTGTACATCAGTAGAACTTGTAATTGGAACGTTTTCCTAGTTTTTATGTGTTTTTCACATGTTCTCAGTTGCATTTACACGAGTGGTTCTCAGTCATTTTCAATCACAGTGAAACAAGAAGCTGCAGATTCTTCATTCCAGCAGCTGCAGCCTGAGGCCTGCACACCTCCAGCCAACCAGCAGCCAATTAATCATCAGCGAAATTACCTGGTGTGAGGCCAGTTTGACTGAAAACAGCAGGATCTGAAAAATGCTTTCTATATTATGATAGGCTTGTCTCCTCTATGTATTGGAGCCTAGAAGGTGATGTGAAACATGATTGGAAAGCACTGGGGTGGAGGTTGTAGGAACAGCTGACTTCACACAATTATATGGTTTTTGAAAGTTTCTTCTTTTTTAACAACAACAAAAACGCCAAAAACTTTTACTGACCAAAAGTAAAAGGACAAATTATGGTTGATTACAAGAATTGGAAGCCACTTGATCTTGTTTTCATATCCTCAGTCATTGTTTCTATTATAATATATTATTATACATAATTGTCCTCACCAAAGTACACAAGAGACAAGTTAGACAATCAGATTGTAAAAAAAAAACACATTTATCATCTGGAAGAGAAAACAAAAGTGAACAGCGAAACACCCAAACATCCTTCACAGTTCAGACCCACTTCCTGCTTCAACTTTGACTTCCTGTATTTAGAATAGCAGTGTTTTCAAGTGCACTCACTTTCTGTTTCACCTCCAAATGGTGAGATTGTGGTTTAGATAACTTTCATTGTCTTGTTTACAACCTGTCTGATGTTGTCTTGCTCTGTCACTTTGGTGAGCACAGAATTACCGTAACTGACAGACATTTGGGGAGGTTGGGGTGGATGAATGGGTCAAACGAACACAGGACTGTCACCTGCTGTAGTACGTTAAAGGACTAGTGTGTAGGTTTTAGTGCCATCTGGTGGTGAAGTATACAGCTCAGACTTCTAAGTGTGTAGGAGAAACTATGGTGGCCGCAAAATTCTCCCCAAAAAAAACATTTGCATCCAGTTTTGACCTGTTTAAATCCCAGAAACCTTTTCTTAAACATAAGAATTTCAGCTAAAATTCACACGTTCACAACCTTAGTTCAGAGTGTTAGCATGCTTACCTTCAGTACAGTACAAGTACAGCTGAGGCCGCTGGGAAAGTAAAAAAAAAGTCAAAGGATTCCCAAAGTCATGGCAATCTATATATTGCAGTCAGGCCTCACAGCGGTCTGACGTGCAATTTCTGGCACTTGTAAGATAAGATATTCCTTTATTTGTCCCACAATGGGGAAATGGGGAAATGGGGAAATTGTCTTCTACACTTGAGACACAATACAGTAATCACATCTATTTACAGTGTGAAAATGTAGTCAGACTCTCACTCATCACTCTCACTTCACAAAGTTTTGAAGAAAAAATATATATATAAAGGGAAAGGCTTATGTTTATGTCTCTAGGTATGACTGTCATTGACATATTCCTACAGTCAACAGTAACTTTTCTCTTTGTTTCTGCTCTATTTCTCATTTTCCTGCAGTCTCTTTCTCAGTATAAACAGTGGAGGTCTTTTTCCCTTAAACAGGGAGTCACAACACCCAGCTGTGCATGTGTGAGACCCAGACTTCCTTTAAACAGCTCATTTACAGTCGAGTAGAGGGAAGGTCAGGATTTAAACACTTTGTTTTCCACACATGTTCAGGATTGACCTTTCAGTGTATTTTACCGTAAATCTTCTTGGTTATAATTATTGCTCTTCCTTCATACTTTTTCTTAATTTTCTTATTTCCACAACATCTAATCTATTGTTCATGTTCTTGTCTGTTGAATGTGAAAGTACATGTTGGGCAGAGAGTTATATTATTATATTTATCATATTTTTATAATATTATGAATGATGCTTTAACACAAAGGAAACATTTGAATATTTTTAACTACATTATATACAGTTGGATAGTTCAATCTGTAGCATAGCGTCATATTTTATAAAGCGATAACGTTTTGTTTGTGAAATCTGTAAAGCTGTCAATGCAGTTTCTCTCTGCAGGCTCAAACTTTCAGGGTTTAGTCAGCCACCACTGTGTTGACGTTGTTCTCTTGCGATGAGAGTAAAACAAAGACAACTGTATGATGTGACTGACAGAAAGCAGCTGCATTTTAAAGCTTCTTACAGCTGATTTTGTGAGCTGATGTGTTGAAAAATGTTGCGTGAACAACCAGAGACTGTAACTGAGCAGACAGGTGGAGATGGATGTAGTCTGTGACAGCAGAAATAGACTTTATGCTTGTTTGATAGTCAGAGCTGTATAACATTCTTCACATAGTGAATTACAGCTGGTTAAAGTGGCATTCAGCCAGGACTGAACTATGTTATTCTGCTTATTCTGATACCTCTGAGTTGGGCACTTGTACATACTATCTATAGTATAGTATCTATAGAGCAGGAAGGTTATAGTAAGAAATACACAGTTGCCAGATTTTAATCTTCTAGATGAATTAATACCAGTTTATATACAGACACTGTAATTGTAAACAAGTATCTGTATACTGTAACACTGGTTACATTGGTGGTGCTTCACAAAACACAACACACCTTTCAGCAGTATGACAATAAGACCAAGAGTCTATGGCCAATGCTTAAAAATATAGTTTTCTTGCACTTGTCAAAAGCTATTTTCCTTTATTAACATGTGGAAATTTAAATTTGCATATTTAAATATACAATTCTTCAAAACATGTAATACAATAAATAACTGTTTTAATGTGAGTGCAACTGGGGACGTTTCATGGTGATATCTATTAGTTAAATTAGTTCAATAGTAAAATAAATAATAATAAAGATTATCCAGTTCACCTGTAGTGTCTCCCCCTTAAATGTACAATATGTCATTTCTGCCACTAGCGAGACTCTCACATCAACAATTTGTCTGATGATGACGTGAAGCAGCTTTGGGATCATGGGAGTTGGGAGTTGAATTAGTACTGGGAGTTGAATTATACACACAGATCTCCTCCTGGGATTAAAACCGGTAAAATACTGAATAAAGCAGTTTCACCTTTAAAATAACTGACGCTGTTCGGCCGAGCTGCTGCTAACGTTAGCTCATCTTGTTTCTCTGATAACTTAAGATCCAGACGTCGGATGACTAAAATCCTTCATCCGGTTCAAATCGAGAGTATAAAAGCACCAAGATCTAAACAGTGGATGGTAAAAATGTGGCTTCAGACTGGATAGAAAGTCAACGTATGACAGCTTCTGGCAGAGAACCACAACGCTAACGCAGGCACAAATAGGATATGGCAGCCGGTGAAACACATGTTAAATATTATAGGTTTAGAATTTGGTCATAAACCAAAATAATACACAATTACATTTTTGATGGTGGCGCTAGTTGAAAAGTCAGAGGATCACCAACTAAAATTCATCCTGAAAAAGACATGAATTTCTGAACTAAATGTAATGGCCAGTAGTTGTTGAGATAACTTCATTACTAATTAAAACTGTCAACCTCATGGTGGCACTATAAAGTCAGACTGAATGGCTGAAAGAAACAAATGATGCTAGGACATGACAGAGAGCTACACCAACCATTGAGAAGAAACACAGGTGCATTGGCAGAGTGACTCAAAGAGAGGGAAACGTGGCTCCACTCGTCACTGGACGGAGACTCCTCACATAAAATAAAATTCAGAAATATTTTCAGCCATATTTCAACTTCAAATGACAACATATAAATAATGATTATTCTTGTAAAAACAACAACAAAAGTCACTTTTTACTTCCTCCACCGGTAGAGCACACTACCAGATGTCAGGTGTGTGTGTGTGTGTGTATAAGTGCTTACTGGACTAACTTTGTGTCGTAATGATCAGACCTGGTTTCTCCATCCCTGTGTGTGTGTGTGTGTGTGTGTGTGTGTGTGTGTGTGTGTGTGTGTTATGTGTGGTTGCTTGGTGACTCTGTTGATCTTGGCATCAGGACCAGAGTGTATTTTACATTCTGGCTCAGGACTCCGAAACTGGGTTACTCCTGAACTACTTACGCTGGCAGCATTTTTCTGCTCTAGTTCAAATCCTGGTCGTGGAGGAAGCCAAACTGAGCGCGGATGACCTTGATTCAGCTTTTTCGAGCAAGACTGCAGCTCAGAATTTAACATGAAGAACCTGCAGAAATGAACACAAAGGAGGAGAAAGATGATCCTAAACAGACTAACCCTAATAAGTTGCTGAATGAGGAAGCTCGGACAGTCATTAATCTTTCCCATAAATGCAGGATTTTTCAGCTATGATACAAAACCTTTTAACTGTGACTCATTCTGAACTCTGGAAGAAACCAGCTGATGACCATGAAGACTAAAAGAATAGCAATGTTGTTGTTTTTAGCTTCAACTAAACTCAAGTGATCATAGGAACCACATGAAAGACTCAGCAGATGGTGTCCAGACTGCGTGTGTGTGAACACATCGTTATCATATACTTGCCTGCACACAGTATTTTTCGTGCAGTGTGTGTTCCTGCGAATGGGATTCATTTACAGTAAATATTAGCTGTTCTTCATCACTGATTGACCTTTTTACTATATGCCACACTTTGTTTTTCAACTTCATAAATAAAACATTTTAATGGTCACTTTCTTATAGAATAATCCTGTTTTATCTGAAGCTTATTTCATGCATATAGCACAATCAACAACAACTACAGTGACTTTCTTTACTACAAGTAAAAACGTGTCCCTTGTTGTAATTATCCATCACAGTGAACAAAAAGGTCATTGGGTTGTTCTTGTTTTAAATTCAAGCAGCTGTTTAAAGCAGTTTGTCAAAAAAGAACAATTAATTGAACACATGCACATTAGCAATTCAAGGCCTTAGAAGCCAAAGTCAGAGAGGAGTCTGTATTATCTCGGAGGTGAACGACGCTGACAGGCTTAAAAAGAAAGTGGGTGAGGAAAATATAAAAAGGTCAGGGGGTCACCAGAGTTATAAATGTGAACCTGATGGTGGCACAGGAGGAGAACTCAGTGGACTGAGTATTTAAAGACTTTTGTACCAATCCATGTGGTAGATGTTGAGATATTTGACTGGATACTAGAACTTTCTGACCGGCTGTTTTGTGCTAGATGGAATTCAAGCGCTTACAAAAGCTATGGGGCTTAAATTTAAAGTCAGCCAATCCAGTAGCTGGTGAATTATTTTAGTCTGGGTCACGGTGGTGGACTGACGGGTCGACCTACATTTCCATCCAAGAGACCTGCAACTAGCATGGCTTAAAATCCGACGCTCTGCCATCTGAGCTGCACATCCTCCAAACCTACATGCAAATATATAACTGTCCTCCATCTGTACACCAGCATGTGCACATGTTTGTGCATCTGTTTAAGGATGTTCCTCCTTTTTGTTAATGTGTCCCAGAGATGTTGGTGCTCTGCTTCCTGTTTTGCATTGTCTGAGTGTAAGGGTGGCCTTGTGTCTTGTGAGTGTGTGTGTATGTTGGGAAAAAGTGGACAACAAAGCCGACAACAACAGAAATAAATGATAAAATACAGCAATGCAGGTGACCTGTTAATTAAAATTGCACTCTTGGCTTCAGCAGTTTGTCTTACATACAAAATAAATAAAGAGCAGAGTAAATAGCTTGTCTGAAAATGCCTGTTTGCAGATGCTTATTAATATTGGAATAACAAGGACTTTTGGAAGTATTGAGGCAGGCATTCAAAACTGGTTCATGTTTGGGTACAAGTAAGTTATGAGTGGCATAACTGACCTTGCCTAAGTCCCGCCCATTTTTGCACTGTGGTCAAATAACAGTTGAGCAAGCCTCGGTCACAACCTCTGTCAACTTCCCCCTTTCCTGTACTTAGATAGGCTATATGCTAAGCTAATCTATGTTGGAAAGACAACCACAATATGAAGATGGTGAAAAGATATATTACCTCTCTAATGGCTTATGTAGATCAGCTGGCTGACTTAGAGCAAGAGTCAATAGGTTTGGTTGAATGTCTCGTTTAAGTCATGGAAGTTTTACAGCACATCTGGGCTGATGTTTGGGATTGTGTGTGTGGGCAAAGTTAATAGGGACTGAATATGATATATTTTTCTATATTTCATAGATGGGTTTGATGATTAAAAGCTCTCTCCCTCTCTCTCTCCCTCTCTCTCTGTGCAGGATGTCGGTGAAGCTGCGATTCGACTCCCCCTCAGATGGAGGTTTGGTCCACAGGAGCCGCTCCTTCACCGGGTTCAGTTCTCTGACTGGACGACGACGGTGAGTGACAGCCAATGAGAAGTAATAATGACCAACTTAGTTTCCTTAAACTACTTGAAGGAATAACAAGTAGGAACAAATCAGGTCTCTGTTGTCTCAAGACATGGAAAACCTCCTTTAACTGGTTATTATACAGTTTTATAACAGTCAGAACTTACATGGCTTTAATTTTAAGATAACATGGTAACCTAGAAGATAACTATGGTTTTACAAACTGTGGACACCTCTACATATGAGGCTATAAGCACAGACATGCCATTTGACCAATAGTTATACAATATAGTCATTTCTATTTATAAAAGGAAGAAAAAATGTGTTTGGGGAAAGTTCAGACTTCTTTCTTTCTGAGGATGAGCTCTGGTAATAAACAGCTAAGTGCTGTAGCTCACAAGCCAAATGCAGATATGTTGTTGTTAGTGGTATTAAAGTGTAAGGGCCGCACCAGCATCTAAAACAGGCCGAGACACATTTTAAAAGTGACGTTAGCAGTGCAGTTTTCCCCACTGAATGTTGCTTTGATTGTGCTTTCATCAAACATTAATGCGCAGAACCAGTCTGTGTCATGATTGTAAGTTTGGTAAGAAGGACACTTTAGCAGGAAAGCTAATGTGGGTTCCTGTTTGTTTTCTTGATATTTTGGGACTTATGCTTATTGACGTTCTGGCTGAAAATAATGCGTTTATTAGCCAGACGAGACGTTTCCCCCTTTTTTTCCAGTCTTTATGCTAAGCTAAGCTAATCAGCTGGTGGCTACAGCTACGTATTTAACAAGTTAATTCTTTAAGGCTTCACTGAAAGCTCTTTAATATTACACTGAAACAGTTACACTCTCTGGCACTGCAGTCTTCAACATGATACTCAAAGTGAAAACCATTTGAGTCTTCATCAAGTGTCCTTATTTCCTACACTGCTAAAATACATACATTTAATCATATATAATTTTAAAGGTGTAGAATTAAAGAGGTGCTCCACACAGCATGTAGTGCAGCAACTACAATCAGACCTGTATTTAATTCAGTCGATCAGGTTTTACTAAATGTTGCTAGAATCTGTTCTGCATATTATGTGTTGATAACGGTGGTACATCTTTTACTGTCTTTATTTATTTGCGTCTTTATTTTAATTCAATTCAGACCTTTACATTGCCAGCTGCTGTCGGTTTGTAAGGCGTCAAGTATTTGAGGATTGTTTTCCCAGAGGAGACTTCCTTTATTCCCATAACTGCCAGGATGAGTGACAGGCAGAGGAACATAAACAGAAACTTTGACCATATTCTGGCCTCATATTGACTGTGATGGATCGTCAAGTTGTTTTTTCATACTGCAGAACAATCAAAGACAGGGAGAAAAAAATCAGTTATTGTCCTCCAAGATTGAACGCACTTGAAGCTGAACTGTCTTATGTCGTGTGGAGGGAAATCCCTTCACCCTCAGACGAGCCTGTTCCTCATTGATGGGCAGACAGTGAACGCACCACAGACGGCAAGATGTTATTTCTGAATGAAGACAGACAGAATCGTCAGTCCCACGAGAGAAAGAGAGAGAGAACAACATGTCATGTTAAGAGCTGGAATGCACTTCCTGTGATTTTTCCATCTTAAACAAACACTTAAAAACACACTATCTCTTTAACACACTCTCTCTCTCTCTCTCTCTCTCTCTCTCTCTCTCTCTCTCTCTCTCTCTCTGTGTGTTCATTCCTGAGCGTCTCAGCATATGTGTGGTCTCCAATGGTTCTCCACTTTGGACCTTTGATCGTGACGTGACCCGGCCGTAAATATGACATAAACAAACCCCAGACACTGACAGGGACGACAAATATCACACACCATGAAAAACACATTTATAGCCGGGTCCATAATTACAGAGGACATCTTCTAAATCCGAGTGAAGCTTTATTCGGTGAGAAATATGGCCGACAAAAACACTGATGTGTGGACACTAACGCTCTGTGTGTGGCTGTCTCCACACAAAGTGTCTGCATAGCATCTTATTTCTAGAATCTCGAATTTTCAGCATCATGCATTTGCATTATCTCATTTATTTACCAATAAACAGGTTTCTGATCCCAAAAAGAGTGGATTCTTGTTGTGTTTATGTATTTAAAAGCATAGAGATGCATTGGATAATACTGGTGTCAATACTGACCTCATTAAGTGAGATAGTTATTAGCCTCATGTAACATTATTGTTAACACAGTTTATATAGCCCTGTCCTTATAAAATGTGTTAATTAAGTCTTAAAAGGTTATGGCTATAAAGCCCTAACTTCCTAGAAGCAACTGGTTTAATTTTGTAGTATAAAAATAAACCAAAGTTGGTGTTAAATGTACCTATTTAATCTTCTGTCTTATGGCATACGAGCATGGACGTATGAATATCAGCTTATACATATAAACACAATACGTGTAAGTGTACATAATAAGATGAATTTGGAGCTGAGGATTGGTTTTCTTTCGCTCTGTTTGTAGCCTCGGGTGTTTAGATTACAAGAAAAATCCTTTCAAAAATATGTAAACATACTGAATACTTTGTGGAACCATGAAATTATTGTAATAAAACTATGAAAACAAAAGAGAAAAATTACAGCATTCGTCATTTCAGCCAACGGCCAAAACAAACCCCTCTGGCGGCCGAAGGAATTCTGACTCTTGTCTGTCAGGAGCAAAGAGGAAGTGATGTTATTATAGAGCCACAAAGTCTGCGTAAGAGAGAGGTCAGGGTGGGTGGATGGATCAACAAGACATCTGCCACAGGAGGCCACAGTTCACTTCCTGTTTACTGACAGTCAGCGGTTTCTTTCCCCCAAACCAGGTCGTGTTTGTGCCTGAACCTCACCAAACCTTAACCATAGCAGTTTTCAAATGGTGATTTGGGATGTCGACCTGCAGATAGCGGCGTCAGATCAGAATTAACCTCTTTATGTCGCTCTGGAGGGCACAAACAACTCCTCTTTGTTTAATTTGGAGATCTTGATTGACATCCAACAGCATATCATCATACATCATCATGTCTTAATGCACCTTTGGGAGCGAACTGTCCTCACTGTCCTTTGAGTTCAGGTCTGGTAAAAATTCCCTTCCCTTCACCAGTGATAACTAATAATTGTTGTTTTTAATTATGCATTCTGAGAGTGAAACTCAGTTCTTTGCTATTGCATTATATAAAGTGAATAACTATCTGTGTCTTTATTTATATTCCCGTTTTCAGCCCATCCTCTGCTCGTAACTCGCTCCGCACCAAAGCCATGACAGGAGGTAAATCTCCCAGGACGCACCTGTCTCCCAGCAGAGGGGGAGGAGCAATCTGGTCTCTGCAGCCGGATGAGGTCGACAGGGTCTTCCAGGCGTTACGCAAAGGACTGAAGTATGTTTACTTTAGTGAACTTAACTCTGCACCCTACTGCTGAAGTGATGGAGAGTTACAATATGTATAATGAGTAAGAATCAGTTGTGGGAGAGGTACTCAGATTAGTACTCAGAGAGAAAAGTAGCAGAAAATCACTTAAAGTACAAAATGTATAACTATAGCGTACTACTGTGTACAAGTATAGGCACTTGGTTGTTTTCTGCTTTGTTTGGTAAGTGGTGCATGAAGTGAATGCAGCATCATCTTAGCCATCTGCAGCTGTGTGTGTGTGTGAAGTTTCAGTGTGAATCACACATGCTGCTGATGTGTCCGTCTGCAGGGAGTTTCTGGAGGGTCACCAGACAGAGATGGACTTCCTGTCTTCACAGCAGAGAGAAACCAAGAGAAACTCCAGACTGGTGAGGAAACTGAATCTGTGTGTGTGAGTGTGAGTGGGGGTGGTTTGATTTGTTTTTCAGGTGATGATGATGATGTATTTTCTTTCTTCCAGGCCTTTCTGTATGATCTGGAGAAGGTAATCTTTGCACCAGAATTACATTATTGTACCCAACTGCAGTCAAACCAAATCATATTTTAAGTGAATTATCATAAACACATTGAAAATATAAATTAAAAAAATCATATTTATCATATGTTTTCCTTCACAGGAGATAAGAGCGTTGGAGAGATATATACGAAGATTAGAATTTCAAATCAGCAAGGTAAAAGATCTTGGGTTGTGGTGATGTGATCGGGTAATGGATACGACTGTTCTTAGGACATTTTTAAGGAAATCTGTTTCTGTGGTTTTCAAAAGTAATATTAGTTTTGAGCAGATTGAACCAACCTTTTGTCTATGTTTAATGTGCTATGCAGCAATATCAGTTGAGAAACAAACAACAAACAAAACGCAGAAATTTGAGTTGTTTCATTAAGCAACCACAGTCCATGCAAAGTTCTGCCAACTGTTTTCAGGCTGACAATATTGTGAAGCATATACACACGAGCTACGTTTGAAAGAAAGAGCAATAAATTCTGTTTTTTTTGTTGATCGTGTTGCTGTACACACACTCTTGGCCGCTGCGTCTCAGTCTGTCTCTTGTCTCTGCAGGTGGAGGAGCTCTATGAGACGTATTGTATCCAGTGGAGGTTGTGTCAGGGAGCGGTCAACATGAAGAGAGCCTTCTCACTGTCCCCGTCCACCAGAGCCTCCAGAGAGAGTCTGCTGGAGCTCAATCGCAACCACAGACACAGCCTGCAGGTGATTTTACTACTTCAGTCAGAAGTTTTCTTTCCTGAAGAGCACATTTGAAGTGAACTTTGATGTTATCAGGACAGAAATGCTGTATTTAAGATTTCTAAAGTCGAGTCAAGATTCAGGATAGCATGTTAACACTTTAAAGATGTTGCTGATGCTTTATGTTTGCCACTGTTTTGACCACTGTGAAGGATGAAATTACATTTTTGCAGGGTCTATCATCGACTGCTTTTAAGTGAAATAGGGTCCAGATAAAGTCAAGCTTTAGTTTCTTTTTAGTTTCAGTTTCTTATTTCTCTCCAACTCTCTCTACCAATGTCTCTTTGTCTCTTGATCTATTCGTATAGTGAAGACAAAAATATAGAGTTCAGCTCTGAACAAAAACGTGGGACGTAAATGCAGACACTGAGGCAGAACAGGTCAAATAAAAAGGACTTTAATAAGTGAATGTTCAGATTAACAGGCTTGCAGTCAGACATGAGGAGGAGATCCAAACAAGCAAACAAATCCAGAGGAGCCAGGCAGGCAGGTCATAAACACATAAAGCAGACATCAGGTAGAAAATGGCTACAACGCACTCAACATGACGTGCTGGTGAGCTGGTAATATATACACAACCAGCAGAGTTCCTCAGAAATTTGTGGTGGGCCTGGGGGAAGTGGCAGAGGGGCGGCAAAATAAAAACAACTGTGGCAGCTGTGACAGTTCTAGCATCAAGGTGTAAATTGCATTTGGCAATCAGACACAGCCTCCAACCACACATCTTATGGTTGGCACCTGGCCTAAAAGACATTAAGGTGCTGCCCACATTAACTGTACATTAAAGCCTGACTGTAGTCTTTTTATACTATAATACAACTGAACATAATAAGATAGCATGATAACTTACAATAGAATTTAAAATTTGTTTTATATTTGAACCAGATTCTAGTCAAATTGTATGTAACATATTTTAGTTCATCTGCAACGTGTTTCTGCTGCAGTCTGTAAAATGTATCTGAGGTGTAACACATTAATCACTGCTGAGCCGTGATCTGACCATGTGTGCAACAGACAGAGGTCACACATTGACTGTATGAATAAACAAAAGCCAGTGTTCGACATCCTGTCTCTGGTCCTGCCCCAAAACCAAACCAACATCCTCAAACACAGGTTAAGTTTTTCAAATGTATAATCCAATTATAGGCTACTTATAATTCAATACAAGTTAACAGTCGACAAAGTCATATTTTACTCGTGTCAGAAATATCCTCAGTGGTCTTTTCAAGTAGCATCTGTGGAACAGACGACATGCAGCTTCTTCAAGTCTTTTTTTCTTTTCTTCCAGAGTTTTTAACCACTGTTTAGGCTTATTTCACTTTCATTAAAGGACCAGACTATAAGGTTTAGTGGCATATAGTGGTATAGGGGCAGATCACTCGCTTCACCTTCCCCTTCAAAGCAAACAAAAAACAGGAACGGCCCCATTTAGAGCCAGTGTTTGTTTTGTTAGTTCTGGGCTACTGTACAAACATGGCAGTTCAACATGGCGGGCTCCCTCTGTAGATTATAACAGCTCATTCTAAGGTAACAAAAACACAACGATTCTTATTTTAAAGTGATTATACTCTAATGAAAACATACCTATGAATATTATATTATATTTCTGCCAATAGATCATCCTAAATGTTATACACTGGACCATTTAAAGGTATCAGCAGTAGTAATAGTAGTAGTCCCTCTAAATTGTAGTTGAGTAGAAGTATAAAGTAGTCATCAATAACAAAAAAACAAATAATAATGGATTAAATTAAAACACAGGCAATTATAATCTTTACTGCTAACCTGAAACTGTTTTACTTTCAGTTTGAACACTGATCAGCCATAATTGCTAACAAACATTTTACACATTTCATCCATTAAAACTCCTCCACATTCAGATAATTTGGGGAAAAGCTGATTGGCTGATAAAAACTAAACATAATACCATTTAGGCATCATGAGAATACAGCGTAAACTGAGCTGCAGCCCGAAGAAAAGCAGACAAATAACTGTCAACAATGGATTAAAAACTGTTTCTGATGATTGAACATAAAAGACTGTAGTTGTTGGGTAAGAATCAGACATATATTTATGATAGAAGCTGAAAGAATGAGAAAACACATGATGGTCCGTATGAATGCTTTATAAATGCTTCTGACACACAAACAATTTCATCACCGCAGAAGGAAATTGAGAAGGTTCTGACTGATCGCAGAGGGAGTCGGTGAGAGGACTGTAATTGAAATGTACTCAGGCCAGAAGTGTCTGCCACGTATCCATCATGTCCACACAGCTGTCGCCAGTAATGGTCACAGCGCCGCCAAACGAAATAATCTGGCGTGTGAGTGATGGTCCCACAGTGATTTTCCTGTTTGTAACCGCAGGCTGAGGATCATTAACTGACAACTGAAGACTCATTCATACCCTCTGTCTGTCTGTCTGTCTGTCTGTCTGTCTGTCTGTCTGTCTGTCTGTCTGTATCTGTATCTGTCTGTCTGTGTCTGTGTCTGTATCTGTATCTGTCTGTCTGTCTGTCTGTAACTGTATCTGTATCTGTATCTGTATCTGTATCTGTATCTGTCTATCTGTATCTGTATCTGTATCTGTATCTGTCTGTATCTGTATCTGTATCTGTATCTGTATCTGTCTGTCTGTATCTGTATCTGTATCTGTCTGTCTGTATCTGTATCTGTATCTGTATCTGTCTGTCTGTATCTGTATCTGTATCTGTATCTGTATCTGTCTGTCTGTCTGTATCTGTATCTGTATCTGTCTGTCACATGTTGGTGCAGATTATGATTCTCTCTTTCTCTAAAACATCTAACTCCAGAGTTATTATACTTTTGTATTTTTCATTAGTTTTTTTATTTTAGTTTAGTTTCTTGAGAATATTTGCTCATTTCGGTTTAGTTTTTCATTATTATAATATGATTTGTTATATAAGTTCAGAATAGGTGTTACCATACAAACACATTCACAGGTATGTTTTAATCCATGCATGATCACCTGAAAATAAGACCCTTAGAATGAGAATAGAATGTCGGGGCTTTCGCTGTAGCTTCTCTAAGTAAAAGTAAAAGTACAAAAGTATTAACAACTAAAGTCATTATGCAGAATGGCCCATTTCAGAATAAGTAATTAGGTTATATTATTGGATTATTGATGCAGTAGTGTGTTTATTACTTTAATGTTACAGCTGGTAAAGAATTTGCCTCTGAAATGTTGTGGAGTCGAAGTAGAAAGTAGAAAAAGGAAATACTCAAGATACAAGCAGCTCAAAATTGTCCTTAAGTTGCATAAATATACAGTTTCTGTCCATCGCTGTGTCTTTTTACTCAAATAGGTTTTAATTCTCTTTTCTGGTCTTTATCGCTCTCACACACTGAGACATACATAAATTAAGAAACATGCACAGAACTCACTTTGTCTCATGTTCATTCCGAGTGAAAGAACTAAACACGACGTTTAACAGCAAGAGGTCAGCACCTCTGTCTGTAACACTGGCATCTGTGTATGTCTGTACGACCACACACACTGACACTGTATGTATACAGGCCGAGTCTCCTCCCAGTAAGTAGATACCAGGAGAGGATTGAAACTATAGGAAAGATCCTCTCAGCTACCTCACATAAAGTTTTTGTGGTTCAACCAAGGTGATCCTCAAGCAACCTGCATGCGTTTGCTGAGGTTATAAATCAGGGTGAAGATGTATTTAGTCTGTATGGCAGAGTAAAGTATAAACATTTACAAGAATGGTGAGATCTCTTGCCAAGACATAAAAAAACTTTTTCATGTATCACATTTGTTACATTATCTAGATTAAATCCGTGTTTACATGCAGTTGAGTAAGCAGGTCACTGTTTTTTGCAGTAAGCTGATCTCTTAAATGTCAGATTCAGGGTCTGACGCTGGAGAAACCTGGTTAGCGCAGCTACAGTTCTGCTAAGGGAAAACATATTTCTTGGCTGCATACACGTGTATGTGGTTTCTAACAGAGAATCACATGTGTAATTGCTGCTGTGGCAGCAGTGTGGTTGGAGTTGGATTTTCAATTCAAAGTCTGACTAAAACTGAAACTTTAATTTTTAAAAATAGTGCTTGTGATAACCTTTTTTTTTAAACCAAACACACAAAATTAAACTTTAAAATGATAGAAACGCATCCAAAAATACATTTCTGTGTAGATTACAATTACTGTTACATGATAGCACGAGGGATTTTAACTTGAATGCTGCTCCAGAGTTTCCTCCTTTACTCTGGACATGGTGATTGTTGGCTGCAGTTTTTTTATATGATCTGAGATTGAGTAGCTTCTGGATGTCTAAATAAGTCGCTTCAACAATAGTTATTTGTAAAAAGAAACTCTGTAAGTAAAATCTTTGCATTACAGAGCCTGTTCTCCTCAATGAGCCATCGGTCCTGAGTAGCTGCAGGTCAGCACAGGTTTGAGAGTGAGCAGGTTATTGAATTGTGAACAAATACTGTGGCTCCTGCTGTAACCAGAAACCTGATTTTTTGCATGTAAACGCAGAGATTTAAGATGTTGTGATGACAGGTATTAACTATTTCCCTCCTTTTTAAAAAGGGTGTAAGGTCCCATTAAGTTGTAGAGGGAGTCAAACATCAAACACTCTTCTGAATGATACTGAAACATTCATTAGGTTTAATGAACCTGCTGTTTTTACCACCTGTGTTTGAATGTAGCGTGACTCCGTATTCAGACAGGGGCATATTAAGATGTTACAACCTCTTCAAGAGTCATAAATTGCCCACTTGGTTCCCAGTTTTGGCCTCAAGCGAGCTGGGGTTGGTCGGCAGTGTGTGACCAACAGCTGTGACCTCCTGAAACATCGGCCCACACAGCGGGCACCAGACTGCTCCACATGCTGCTTCATCTGCACCTCTTTGTAGTAAACCCAAGTTCTCTGTCAGGACTCTGTTACTAAGATACATTTTATTTGTTTTGGTAGAATAATTATTTACTTTCATAATTTTACTTCAGCATCAAATGACCTGTCAACAGTAGATAAGTCTTTTGCATAAATGTGAGGACTCATTTCATTTAAATGTGACCACTCATTTCATAAGAATAATGTTTTTCTTGGGTTCTTAAAAGTTTCTTATAATGAGAATTTGAAAGGTTTTTTACCTCAGGAGACCAGCATTTTATTATTTTATTCTCTTGTCCCATTGTTTGTGGTTCTAAAATAGATTACAATAACATAGTTAGCATTCCTCTACACCTGTACAAATGTCAGTTTAGTCCGCTGCTAAGAAATGCTCCAAAAAACCCAAACAGCAGTGAGTCTGCAACCTGTCCAGAGAATGACTGAACCTCTGTTTGTCCTTTATTTAAACAAATCATCTCACTGACATCAAATCTCCTTTTCAAGGGAGCACATGAGAACTTTATATACAGTGTGAGCGAGGACAAAAGCACAGAAAACCACAACAAACACACAATTTGCATACACAGAACGGTTGTTACACAGAAAGAATTAAAAGTTGCATTCAAACTCTCTTTTTAACTCATGCCATTTCCAAGGAGCTCAGTATTTAAAACTTTTTCCAAGTTCTTTTTGTATAGAGTTCAAATGTGGCCTGACATTATAATTAGATGTGATCAGAAAGAGATAATCTGGCAGTTGAGTTTTATAGATACATAATTTAAACTGCAGCTCCCTCCTGTTGGCTAAAGATGACCATTTTAGAACCAACTTATCACCTGTGATAAAGCAGTGTACTATGATACAGAGTGAAGAGGCTTTAAGGTGGAAGGAGAGGCTGCACATATGTATATTATCACCATAATAGAGACTAAACTCATGTTTAAGGCCAAAACTGAAAACCAAGTGGCCAATTTATGACTCTTGAAGTGGTTTTAACACCTAAATATGTCCATTAATATTCTAATAGAGTCAAGCAGGTGGTAAATGCATCAACACTATGTTCGTTAAAACTAAATGTATGTTTACAGATGACACATTACATGAATAGTTTCCCCTCTCTGTCATTTGGGTTTGAATATGCTCAGATTTAATGGAGGGAAAATATTAGTAGGTGTCTTTTTCCCCTCACAAGAAGCCAGTGAGGTGGTAAAAAGCCAAAGAAATTTGTTACCAAATATCTGCTGCACTAAAACAGAACTGTGAATCCAATGTCAACGTTCTGTGGATGACCCAACGTTTGACCTCACTTTGGATAGACAATATGTGAAAAGTGTTACAGCAAAAGTGATCTGTTAACAAAAATAAGACCCGCCAAAGGCACCCTGCTGGATATTTATTTACTTTTTCTAAAATTCCACTCTTACCCAATTTCACCTCTCTGCAGGACATGTCAGTTATGGAAGGAGAGCTAGAAATCCTCCTCGGAGAGCTACAAATCAAAATGAAAGGTACACGCACACACTCGGAGAGTCCCAGAGCAGTTTAAAGGTTATCAGTGACAAGCTATCTTCCAACTATTGAACATGTGTTTCTACTTGAAGGTCTGATCGGCTTTGCTCGACTCTGCCCCGGAGACCAATACGAGGTGAGTTTCTCTATTTAAAGATGAATATCAGAAAATGAGAAGATGCATCAACGTGAAATCTGTGCATGAATAGAGACACATTTTTCCACTATTAAGTCTGAAAACTATCAGAAAACAAAAGAAAATCTGCAAAGAAATCAGTTTTTGGAAAGAGAAATAGAACAGTTGTCAGTCCTATATGTGTAACTCCATCCACCTCCACTGTATCTGGCTTTTGTAGCTATAATTACTCATTAATAAGTCTCATCGACATGTATCTTGTCAATAAATACATTTTAAATTAAACTTGAATCTATTTACACAGTCAGGAAAATGTGTTTTTGAGCAGATTGGATGAACTGACCCTTTAAACTTAAAGAACCAGGGTCATTTTTATCTACAGAGGCCTTTCTACAGTAGCCCAGACTGGACAGACCAAACACTGACTCTAGATAGTCTTAAACATTAGATGAACTTGTTTGACTTTAGAGAAGTTGTCCACAGTGGTACTGTCTTGATACTGAGTACGGTCTTTGGTTGGAGGGAAATCTCTTCACACAGCAAAGTTGAGTTATGGTGGTTGGTGATGTCATGTCTTAATAATGTCACATGACTAGGTGGTGGTGCGGTTGGGACGCCAGAGATGGAGGATCAGAGGGAGGATCGAATCGGACGACACACAGTCCTGGGATGAAGAGGAGATGGTCTTCCTCCCACACATACACCACAACTTCGAGATCAAGGTTTCAAACACGCACACACCAGAGGAGAGCTGCCATGACGTGCGTCTTTATAAATGCAGATGGTCTCTCACCAATCAAATGTCTTCCTTCAGGTGACTGAGGCGAAGGGTTTGGGTTGGCTGCTGGTCGGCATGGTGACGTGTGCGAGTGCAGACTTCTTTGTGGCGAAGCCGCAGCTGATGTTGGTGGACATCACAGAGCTGGGAACCATCAAACTGCAGCTGGAAGTCACCTGGAAGTATGGACACACACACACACAAACACACACACACACACACACACACACACACACACACACACACACAGGAATGTCCTCTGTGCTTGTCCTGATATGAAAATAACAGACAGGGGGCAACGCAGTGATGTCAAGCTCAGCAGCATTTCCCAGAATTTGTAGCGAAGGTGATGAGTGGTAAGGAGTGAAATCCAAGACCTTCACAAAAATTGGATGATATGAAGGGGGAATAGGTGTGGACAGCCGGGCAAGGAAATTCAATTTGTAGTATATGAACACGTTTTTCTCTGAACTTTTGTCTCGACCTCAGGAGTGTGGCCCCTCGCTCTGTCCTGGGGAGATATCGAGTGATGAGTGCAGCTGGTGCACAAACTCATCAGATACCTTCCTCTCATGAGACAAAGGGAGACTGAAGAGTTGACAGAGTGAACCATTACTGTTGGAGAACAGACAGACAACATTTTTTACTCGTTTCGCTTTTTCTGTGATTTCATTCTTTTCTGAAATCTGAGACAGCTTCCTTCCTGTATTTTAACCACATGTTCACAGCAGTAAAACAAGGCCAAACGACATGCAACGTGACATAAACAACAACAAATGATGCGTTAGATTATACAGTCACAGCTGTCCTACAGAATCTGTTGTGTTGTTGTTTTCTTCATTCTCTGTCTTCTCTGTACCTCTAACCTGAGCCAGCTGTCGCTGAGTGTCTCATTGAATACAGAGTGTACATTGCACACACACACACACACACACACACACACACACTGTGCCCTTGCGCCATGACAGATCACATTTCAGGGTTTTAGAGGCGCCAGGTGGAGGGCGTTTCATGGATTTTCCCCGGACACGCACAAGGCTGACAAACTCACACACTCACAAGACTAAAGACTCATGTGGCCATACACGCACACACACACACACACACATACACACACAATTCTCTGTTGAGCCTCTAAATGAATCACATTTCAGTGATTTCCATCAATGTTTCTGCTATGTATAAACTGTTATAACCTACATGGAGAAGTAGATAAATATAGCTGTGGGCAGCAGTAGAAGATGGAAATTTGCTGGCTGACTTTATAAAAATGTAAGTGGACACAAATAAAAGTCTGCGGCTGCACTGTAAAGACCTCAGGTGTGAATGTCTGCAACCGATGAATATAAAACAGGATGTTGCTGGTGAAGAGCAGACAGCCTCTCATGAAGGTGTAGTCAAGGCTCCCAAAAGAAAATGCCAATTTAACCGCTATAATTACTCTGTGTAAATAAAATGAATCTACAAATAGGTTGAGTGAGCTCAATGGCCGTTACACTGATGTGATCAATGAAAGCAAAAAAAATTTGGTCTGATACCACTGTAGTTTGGCCAGAAACACATAAATTGAAGCCTGGAAGGATGGATTCTCGTGTGCTTTTGTGATCTCATGAGGCCAGCTGCCTCACAAGGTTATGAATTTACAGTCAGTGACTAAAAAGTTTCGGATTTTGTCACATATGTAGTATGCACACACAATTCTGTCAGAATTTCTACAAAGTGAGGAAAGATACAGGAAAAGACCGTCTGGAAAAAGCATCAAAACTGAGGCAAGCTGCAAACATTAAAGATCAGTAATATTTGCTAGTTTATTGTCAAAGGGATGAAATGTATGGAAAATGTGTTGGACCGCTTTAATATTCAGTACATTTATATATGTGTGTGTGTGTGTGTGTGTATATTCTGAGTCTAAATGTTTGTGTGTGTTTGCACCTACAGTCCATTTGACAGCACTGAGAAGATGAGGCCGCTGTCTGTCAGCAGGCAGTCGGTGACCAGCAGAAAGAGTTCAGTTTACAGCTGGACGGCTCCAAGCACCCCGTCCTTCACCGAGAAGTACTTCATAGTGAGTATACAGGGCACACACGAGCAGCCATAACAACAACATGTATAACCACAACCTTTAACCTACAGAGCATTAAGATTAAACCAAGTCTAAACCCTAAAATGTAAAGATTTTGCTGTGGGGCTTTTAATTTGAAGACTCTACAATGCACCATGCTGGTACATTTATCTGTCCCCTTACACTCTTCAAATTCCTAGAGCTTTATTTGCCACAAGATAGTAGTAGTAGTTGTAGTAGTAGAAAGTATTGTTGAAGCACAAACACTGAGTAAAAAGACAGTATTCAGAACATTTACTAGTATGTAAATGTTTAACAACCGAGGAACAAAGAAAAGTGAGGAAAGAGCCTTTAAATTAAACACTTTAAAAGTTGCGACAGTTTTTTTTTTGTAAAATAATGGCTTTTCTGCTGTAGTCTGTTATTTCACAAATTCTGTAGCTCATATTAGGATTCAATCATAATATTATGGCAGGGCTGTTGTATTAGACTGTAGAGAAGTACATAATAAAGTGGTAATATAGTGTGTATAAATTATTTCATCAAATGATAACCCTGAATGCCTCACCGAGCATTTAACTGTGAAAGTATAACTTAATATGACTCAGTCTACAGAGTCTGACATTGAAGTGGATGTGTGTGTCTTCTCCCTCCTCTCCTGCAGTCGATGGTGCGTGAGCTGCAAGATCAGGAGGGTTCCCTCCCGTCTCTGGTGTCTAAAAGTCGACACAACAGAGGAGGCGTGTCTCTGCTCAGCTACCTGTCCAACCCGTCACACACCGGCATCGCCCCAAACCACAGCCCTCAAAGCCCCTACAACCTCAGGTCTGTAACTATACAGTGTCTACAGAGACAATATCTATTAATAAACAGTTGTACTTTTTGGCTTATTACCCATAAAATGAAGCCATGTATGTCTTATTACCCCAGATCACAGATTATGGCTTTAATGTGGAGTTCGAAAGGATTTTTAGAGCCTGAACAGGTGAAAGTATCCAATATCTCACAAGAAAGATTCAAGAAAAGTTGCAAATAACAATTTTTAATATAATTTAACATCATTGTGTATTTCTTTCTTGTTCCTTTAATCATCTTTTGACTGCTTGGCTTAATCTCTGGAGCCCATGCAGGTTCTCGACCTCCATGTTTGGGACCTCTTTATAATCTTACAGATCAATATCTCTGTGGGTCCAATTAAGAGATCTCTCTGATAACTGAACTACAGTGCAGCAAAGACTCAGACATACATCAATGCTATATTTGAATGAACCCATTAATAACTAATGGCTGTGTTTAGTATGCTAAGGAAAAGCCCCCCAGATTTAGTTTCTGTTGGAGGTAGAAACTGTCAGGACAAGTGGCAGCAAATGAGAAAATTTACATTTTTAATTTGTCATTTTCCATTTGCCTAAATTGGGAGACTAATTAGATTTTCTTTTTAAAAATAACAAAAATGATTAATTTTTTTATCTAAATAATCAAACATTATGGAGAAAAACGAACAATGTATATGTGGATTTGTGTCAGCTCAGCTAGAACTTTAAATGCTGAACTTTTTCTGCGGACATTAATGGGTTAAAACACTGTCAGCAGAGATTTGTGTGTATTTTATGTTTCACTGATAATTCTCATGCTCCACAGTCTCAAGCGTACGCACAGCTACCCCTCCAGCCACAGTCAAGGCACCAGTCTGGGAGGAAGCCAGACTCAGTTGTCCCTCGGGGAGGAAGGATGCCTGGAGGTCTCTGCAGAGGAGAGGGAGAGGAGGAAAAGGATGGACAAGAAGGATGGAGAGGAGGAGGAGGAGGAGGAGGAGTGGGGAAGTGTGTTAGATACTCGCTCCACACCAGCGGAGAGTAAAATGGGTTCCCTGCTGGCTCTACAGATGTGAGCATGAACTCAAGAGCAAATCATGTTTAATTCCTTTTAATAGACCTTTTTCACAGCAGCCATTTTGACATGAACTAGTAGGGTAAACAGTGTTTACTGTATTATTATATTACTTTGACCTTGAAACAAATGTCCTGTCAAAATATATGGCTTCCATTGGATTGGCAGCAACGGGAAATATAGTGGGTAGACAAAAACTGTAAAAACCATGAGACAATAACAATAATGATAAACACGACTGCAGACAGTTTGTCCATAATGTCCCTGTAGGTTGGTACAAACCTCTCTGTTCAGGTGGTTTGTTTAGAGCTTCACCTTCATGCATTTACTAATTCAACTTATTGTATTTCTTTAAAGCAGCTGTAATCGATGTATTCATAATTAATGACCAACCAACGGAGAATTATTAGCTGAATCTGAAGCTTTACAGAGCTTTATATTGAGTTTCAGCCTATGTATCACCATGCTAAATGCTGTAATAATAATAATAATAATAATAATAATAATAATAATAATAATAATAATAATAATAA
>JAGRRF010009292.1:28354551-28368032 GCA_019097615.1 Morone chrysops
AACAAATAAAGATGATATTTGTGTAATACAGGTCCAGCACTCCTGACATCCTCAGAAAGAACACAGCTGGAGAACCAGAACCTGAGACACACAGTGGAGCCCTGGGACCGGACACTGTCGGTGTTCAGGTGAAAAAACAACTTGAATCCCGACACATTTGGTTAAATTCAACACTGCATTGAAATCCTGGTGCAAATGAGAATAGTTAGAGAGACGTCTAACTGATGTCAGAGACACTTTAATGTGTGTACAGTGAGTTCACACACAGTCTCAGTTCTCCAGAAAATCTGCAATTTCATCATATTCACTCCCAGAGTCAGCACAGCTCAGCCCTAACTACTCCTCCTGTCCTTGCTTTGAGTTTTTATTCTTAGTTTTTAGTTATTTACATGCAAGTGTTTTGGTGGCCTGCGTTTACTGTTATTTAATGCCTAATAACAATAAGATACCAACATTTTCTGGTCTAACAATATCTAACAATCTAAGTGTAGCTTCAGATTTTAGTGGATTTTGTATCTGGCACAATTTAAAATGTATCTACTGTCTTCATTGGGATTGTAATTGATGATGAGAATGTTTGTTTACAACTAGAGGGACTATTTTCTTAGTTTGATTGACCTTATCTCTTCAGCACTTCTTGTTTTCTCTCTGCTTCTCGCTTCAGTTATTGTCTCAATCCATCTTTTTCACCCAATTTTATCTCTGAAGTTCAAGTCAGATTTGATTTATATACTCAAAATCACAATTTGCATTTACAATCTGTACAACATTCAACACCCACTGTCCTTTTAACCCTTTTATGGCATCTCTCCTTTATTTGCTTGTTTTAAACTTCCTCCACGTTTGTTCCAGGACTCTCCAGAATGTCAGTCACATTCTGCCGGTGCCTCACCCTCTGCTCAGCCCCCCATCGTAACCCCTTCCTCACCCGCGGCTCTGCCCCCGGGGAGGCCGGGGGTGAGCAGTGCCCAGCGCAGGGCACAGGCCATCAAGCTGGGAGCCCTGATCGCAGAGCTGGAGAAGATGTTACAGAACCAGAGCTGCTCTGAGAAGGAGCTGAGAACCCTGGACCACCAGATACTGCACCTGGCGACCATACTGAAGGTACCTGTGTGTACCTATACACACACCCACACACACACACACACACACACACACACACACACACACACACTGTAAGCAAACATACTGTGTGTGATCTTTAAGCCCTACACGGTGTCCCCCCCCACCCCCACCCCGCAGAACGACCTCTCCCTGTTGAGAAGCTCATCATCAGAGGAGACTCTGGCTGTGGAGGAAGTCCTGGGTAGCTTTGACTTCCTGTCACATGATTTCAATGCAGAAGATGACACTTCCTGTTTGGGCAGCCTGAGACTGAAGGACAGTGGGTGAGTTCACAGAACAGAATAATTAATAAAAAACACTGACTTCATGTGAAACAACTCATCTCTCCTTTTTCTCTTTACCCATTAGCATCAGTTCTTTCCAGCAGGGCCCTCGCAGGAGTCTCGGCCTCTTCTCCCAGAACAGCCAATCAGCTTCTGAGGAAGAGCTGGTCATCGCCCCTCTGACTTCTGGGAACTGGGGTCTTGACCAGGCTATTGAGACTCACCTGGATATATGTTGCATCCTGCTGCAGGTGAAGTTTTGTGTTGTATTTTTGAATGAACAAAAAAGGGGATTATGAAAGAAATAAGACTTCGCAGACAGCTAGACAAATCCAATCGCAGGTTGAGGTGTAATCCAGAGAAATAAAGATGAAACAACAGTAATAATAACAACAAGAGTCAGTAGCCATATCATGTTGTGTGTTTTGGGGTTGTGAGAGGGGTCTTCCACTCAGAAAGGGCTTTTGCCTTCAAAGTACTGATGGTTTTTCAGATCGGCAGGTAAATAATTAATAAAAGGTGACCCAACCTTCAGAAACAGCTCATGTTTTCTTTTTAAGACAACCTGTAACCTTTTCCTAGAGGAGGATATTAAAAATCTCTCTGTACCAGAGGAAGCCTTTGATCCAATTTGATCCAAAATATGCATCTTCCAAGCAACTGAAAGAAGTTTGTAATGTGATGCAGAGAGAATCAGTTCCCTGGGCACACCATTTATTATTTTAAATATCCCACAAATAACCTTGAAATAAATATCAAGAACCTGGAGATTAGTTTACATCACAATCCTGGGCCCTTTCAGATTCTGGCTGAGAATGTGAATTGAGCTGCTGATTTTGCTCTGATATGTTCCAAAAATCTGCCAAAGACAAGTAGCGGACACAGACAGCCTGCCTACTCAGATCTATGGTACATTTTGGCATCTGTGGACCAGCTGTAGAAGCAGACGAGTCCAACACGTACACATTTCTCACTTACTGAATGAACAAGCATCAGTTCATAAAAGTGAAAGCTGACCGTTAACTAACCACAAGACCCAAAAAAGCTTCATTGACAGTCCTCTTATATAAAAGGTATTGACGGTGTGACTTTACATATTCTTTAAAAAACATTTTGTATGTTGTGATTTAAGTTGCAAATGCCACATTCATCTATCAGTAGTATTATAGATCCATCAGTCCTGCGTCTTTTAATAAAAACTTAACATATGAAGTTTAGTAAATTATGTGGTAAACAATACAGAAAGTACATTTTTCTTATGCAGATTTAGTTGAATTTAAGATGATGTCTAACTTAATTATTTCCCAGATGTAGAAATACAGAAAATGAGATTTAAATTGCAACTTTTTAAAATCTCGACACCTCGTTTCATTGTGTTCACCTACAACTTCTTAAACCAAAGTTACACCTTTTGATCACAGGACAAAAACAATTCTAAAAACCTTTTTTTAAATATTACATCCTATACAACAATATTTCAAATATTCTCACTTTCTACAATATCTATGCATTGGGAAAGATTGTAGTTACTGTTAATAAAGATGGGTCTCTCAGAGATGAGAGTGCCAACAGGCAACAGGCAGTGCATTTGCACTGCCTGTTGGTATTTAATGTAAATGAGAAGCATCCTAGGATTCGTCACAGCATGCAGCAACCACTAGATGGCAGCACAAGCAGGATTTTCTGCCTGTGTGTAGTTACTCTTACAGACAGGTATTATTAGGAGATTATTGTGTCCACCCTCAAACTGTTTGTTAGAATCTAACAAATGCACATAATGTTTCCTCAGATGATAACTACAACCGACTTCAGCCCGTCCAGGAGGGAGCTGCTGGAGGAAATGGCTCTGCAGGCTGAAGTCCTGGACACAGTCAGCTGTCTGCTGCTAGAAAAGAACGACAACATCTCAGCTAGAGACAGTAAGTGGAAGATCTGCCTGTCTGTCTTTAAGAGAATCACAGTCTACAATCAATACAACAACATAACATACAAGGAACACTTTGAATGAGTGATAATGATAATGATTGTACATCCTCCTCTCTTTACCATCAGTCCTCCCGAAGGCCCAGAGAACGAGGGATGTGCTGTTGTTCTGGGAAGAGTGTGTGAACGACAGCAGCTCTCCTTTCTGTTGCCGCTCTGACAGTTTCTCCAGAACGCTAAAGAAACGTTACACACACAAGGTGAAGGCCAAACAGCCGGGCCAGTCAGAAAAAGGTACAAAGTTCAAAAGCACTTCATTCCACCTTTCTTACATACATACTTGAATTCTTGATCCTTATTTGTTTTGTGATCATTAGTTTCTTGTTTTTTGGAGTCGATACTTCTCAACATATCTCAACCGCTACTACTGTAGTTGATAAATTCCTACATTTCCCATAATGCCTTTTTGCAACTAAGATGATGAGCATTGCCTTCTTGCATCAGTTTGCGCAGAACTTCTGTTATGTGCAGAGAGGAGAGGAGATACCCATACGACCTGCAATGCGAGGGTCTCGTGATCAATGGGGGTTGCCCAGCTAGCATTACCTTACTGAGCTATTACAAGGTTATATAGACCACACTGACTGTGGCTTTACAATGTTTTATAAGTTGCTGTTTTTTTAAATGATGGCCGAACATTTCAGTAGGAACAAATTATAAAAAAATGTAATCTGTTTTGTCTTGTTTTCTGGCTGGTGGAAGTCTTTCACTGGCTGGCAGATGCATATTCAAGAATCTGAGAAATGTTGTGATATTACAACTGTAATTAATTCATTCATTTCAAAGTCATATTTACAGGTTTGCATCAATATTCGTTATGGACATAAATGCCGTATTTTTCGGTGGTTGGCTTGCAATAAGTCTTTGTTAAAATCAAAGAATAAAGGCAACTCAGTAGGTTGATAACCTTCACTGTATGTACTGTCCCTTTGCTGTAGAGTGTTTTGCAGAGGGGAAAAATTCACCACCAAACAATAAAATGCAAACAGAAACTCAAAGTGCTAAATGTGGTTTTATAAGTATCTCAGGCATTAATAGCTGTTGGCACTGCACGCTGATCAAACACTGACAGTGTCTTCACTCACTGACTGAGCTGGAAACCTTTTTCTCCATCCTCTGCAGTGTTTTCTCAGCTCCTGCAGCAGCTCCAGACGGCCTGTCGGACGGCGCCCAGCCCTCGACCTGTCTGCAGCCCGGAGAGAGTCACCCTCTTCCAGCTCTCTGTGTATCTGAAACGCTGGAGCTTCCAGGAGCTGGGAGAGCACATCTTACGCCTCTCTAAAGAAGGTATAGCTATCATTTTTAAAACTCTACCGTCCATTCATCCAGTTACAAAAAAAACAAACACAAAGTGGAATCCATCCATTCGGATTGCTTTGGTTTTCTGTTTCAAGGTTTTCAGATTCTGAGATTTATTTCTCCACTCAAATACAATTATTGGGGTGGAGAATGGAATTTGGTTTGTGGTGTTCACAGCACTGAAAATTTAAATAAAATAAAACAAATCAGCAGCAACATCTTTCTCCAGTGTCTGTAGTTTTCAAAGGGACTATTTCTGTGTGAAAACTGTTCTGTTCTGAGGTATAAATACTTTGTGCTTCACATACGAAGTTCCATTCATCTTTATTAAAATGAATCTTATGTGTCTTGTATTGAGATGTGTTTGTGTGTGTGTGTGTGTGTGTATTCGAGGAAGGGTATGCTGTTATAGTACAGTACAGAGAGCTTTAAGATCTGAAAACGTTCCAGAAATTCCAGATTGCTAAAGGCATCTGAACCATCTGTCAACTTTACTGCCAAACGGTCACACCAAACAAACTGGGCGTGTGTGTGTGTGTGTTTGGGATTGTTTCACTATATTAGTGGGATCCAAAAACTGGGAACCACAATGCTAGACCCCACAAGTTTGAGTTAGGGTGGGAGGTTGGAGACTTGGTTTTAGGGTTAGACACTTAGCTGTGATGGATAGAAAGACACAAAAATGCATCCTTCCTTCTTCTCTTCTCCTCCCCTCCTCTCCTTCTTCATGTGGCTATAGTATGTCGATGACTGCTGCAATAAACATTTGGTTTGCATAGCACGACACGTCTAAAACAACACTTGTTTCTGTGCTTCATTCAGTCTGGGATAAAGTCTGAAATTAATCGTGGCATTGCTTTCAACTTTAAACACCAGGTGGGTGGAGTTTACCGCCAAAGTAAGAAAAATAATGTTGAATTTGCTTTTCTGAGCTGGGAAAATGAACATTATGCTTCAATTCCTAGAACATTAAAGACATCTCAAGGCTGTTAATTAGCTGCACAGAGATGTAGATAGAAATGAGAATGAAGAGGACAATATTTAACAGTTTAACCTTCAGTATTATTCAGTTTTCTGCATTTGCCTCAGCAAGGATCTTTTCAGGTTTTCTTGTGTTAAATAAAGCTGTCCTAATATATGAGTGTAAATAAACTAAATATTTCTAAAGTGAATATGTAAATTAAAACACTTCCAAGGTCAAGAATGAACTGTGAACTGAGAGACATCCTATAACAACTGCTCCAACTTCATCTGCTGATGAAAACCCACAGCTATTAAACCGAACAAACTCGATATATTATTCATGTGCTATGGTCACTGGTGGGTTTCAGAGTACATCCTTTCAGCCCTGAGGAGTCCCAAGAGGAGGCGTGCTTTAAATAAACTGAGGGGGCGGGGCATCACGGAGCTCCTCCCACTGGGATGCACCCTGCAGACTCTGGCCGCCCTGCAGATCGACTCCAACCACAAAGTCTGCAAAGCTGCTGCCAACTGTCTGTGCAGAGCCGCAGGCTGCAAGGCCTTCAGGAGCAAGGTACATCAAACTGTCCCAGTCAAATTGATTTCAAGGGGAATCCAACATATATAAAGATGGAGTCCACTTCCTCCCACTGTACAAAGATTAAGCCAGAATATCCCGGGTTAGGGCCGCTGCCATATACCGCATTCGGAGCCAGTAGTGATCGGGATTGGCGCCACAGTATGGAGATCCCGACCACACGCCGGGCTCAGCTGTCAATCATAATGTAAAAAAAACCTTTTTTACAGCTTCAGATATTAATTAAAACCAAACTTATCAGAACCAGTGGTTTTTTTTATCTGTAATTAGATTTTTTTGTTTGGCTCATCTAACAAGAGCTGTACTGTAGTCAGCCACAAGGGGGCGATCCAGATGTTTCAGCTTCACTTTTGGAGAGCTGTCATGTCGTCCATCTTTACATATGTCACAGTCAAATGAATGCAATGTCGCAGCTACTACAGGGGCACAAATAACAACACCATTACCTTCTCCTCCAGGCGGTAGTTTACTACACGGAGAGTTTGAAAAGCACTGATGTTCAGATCCAACAAGGTTCCTGTCTGGCTCTTAAATGCCTCAGGGTGAGCAACACACATTACACAAACTCTCAGCAAACACAGCAACTCACAGAAATACAGTTTCCAGCACTGTTTGGTACATTACAAAGTGTCTACTGTGTGTGTGTGTGTGTGTGTGTGTGTGTGTGTGTTTGCCAGGCGACAGAGAGTGTGGACCACATAGCAGATTTGTGGAGATCAGCAGATGAAGATCTTCGCAGCGCTGCCAGAGAGACTGTCCTCTCCTTTGGTACAATCATGAATTATTCTTCATTCATTTGTATTTAATTATATTTTATTTTAGAAAATGTTCCGATCCGATCTCAAAGATTGGTATCGGGACCGATCAAGGCATTTTTTAACTGATCGGTATCGACTATGTTGAGCCTTATTGACCCAAACCGATCTTTTGTTTTACTCCAGCTGTCAGGCAGATGTTTTTTACTCACAAACAGTGAAGCCATCTTCAGCTCTCTCCGCTGTAACTTTACTTTAATATAATTGAAGTGTGCACTGTGCACCACATCACATTATATCAGATATTAAATGACTCGGATCGCATTGAGAGCTTAAAAAACTTTGGGACATCTGTATTTATAACACTTTCTCTCTGCAGGTAAAAAGGGCTACCTGGCCTTCCAGAGGATGGACCAGCTGTACACTGAGATGGAGGAGGAGGCTTATCAGAACCAAGAGACTGAGATTACCTTCCTATAGGAAACAAATGTGGACTTTTTGGTCTGCTGAGCCCCAACATGAAGAGTCTCAATGATCCTGACAGTCAGGGTGAGAGGCTACATTCAAACAAAGCTTGTGTCTGACTTAGATAAAGTTTATGAGGTGTCGTACTTTCTGATTTTGTGTGAATAAACCTGTGGCACCTTCGTGGCAAACACCAAAAGGGAAGAGCAGAGGAAGATCTCGGGATGGATCGTTCACTCGCTAACCAAAGAAGTGACTTTTTCTGGGAAAGTGAATTTATTTTTGTCAAATTTTCAGAGTTTAGTTTTAAGATGAAGAAGTTCTGTCCTCGTTATTTAACCTGCTAAGATTTTTTTTTGTGCCGCTTTAAGATTATTTCTGCTTTTCCACTGTTGGGACTTATTTTCAGGTCAGGTCATGGTTGTTGTTTTTTTGGAAAATGAAGGAGAAATGTACTATTATTCCACATAATGTCACAAATGTGTAATTAAGAGGCATAATGAGCGAAAATCCAAAATATCCTGTGAATATTAAACCCTGAAGGGACCATATAAATCCCTAATAACAGCCCCAAACAGTGCCCCTCCTGCCTGTGAGAGGAACCTCACACAGAACAATTCCACAAATCTACCTGTGGCAGGTTGCTTTTTCCCTCTGAGTTGTACTTAATTCCCTTGTTTTCATGAGTTGTTGGGCGCTTCGTAGCAGGAACATAAAATGGCTCCTGAAATGTTTCCGAAAAACAGGAGCTGTGACATTCAGGGACGCCAAAGGATTATAGTACAAACACCTCTGGCAGGCAGCCAAACAGCATTTAAGAGGTTTTACTCTGCTCTCCTAAATCTGCTCCTTTGTCAGTGAGTTTCCTGCTTTGCTGAGGATATGTGCTGATGAGTGTGTGTAGTCATTTGAGCTACATATGTGCATTGACTTAGCTTGAAGGAGGTGATCCTGAGTGTGTCATTAGCAGTGTAATTACTGCTTGATAAAGAATAACTAATGCATGACTCATTATGATTTAATGCATAAATGAATGCAGGTTGTGTCATGAAATCTTGTTATATGTCATTACGTAAGTTTATGTGATTAGTTAAAAGTGAAATACACAGAATTCACTTTCCACTGGACGTTGCACTAGAGCACCAGCATCTCAGACCCACACAATGGGACAGAAATGAAATAAAACTCACCAAAACTCTCTTTGTTGGTCTTTCCAACAATCACCAACACTGTTTTGGTCAAAATAAACTCTCAATTTACAGCGTTAGATGTGAAAATATTCATAATTGTAATTGTAAACAGTGTAAGCTAACGTTAATTCTTGGGGACAATGTGTCCATTAAAGTAAGTCCACTAAAAGATCTGATCAAGTCATCAATTCATTAATTAATGTTAGAATCCAGCTACCAGGGCTGCATTTAACTGTTGTTTTCAATGTCAATCTGCCAATTATTCCCTCAGTTTATTGATTGTTTTATCTATAAAATGTTTTTTTCAGTTTCCTGGAGCTCAAGGTGACGTCTTTAGTGTATTGTTTTGTTCAATCAACAGTCCAAAACCCAAAGATATTCAGTTTACAGTCATAATAAAACAGAAAAAATATGTAAATCCTCACATTGAACGAGCTGGAAGCAAATTCTCTGCCTTTCTGCTGATTTGATTACAGTTTCTTGTTCATTTTCTGTTGATATGTGAAGCCGTTCATTACTGGTAGTCTCATACAAACATCTACACGTTGCTGCTCAACCCAAACAGCCTTTATTTATGTGGTATTTACAAGCCAGTGGGCGGCACATCAGAGAGAGAGAGAGTGGGTTTGCTTGTCTGTGTAACTCAGCATGTAAATAAACGTATATTCAATATAATCACATAAATTCAAAGTGAATACATCAAGCAGTAAATCATCATGAGTCATGCATTAGTGTTTTGAAGGCTTATTACCAAATTGCCCTTCATCATTATCACTGTGTTGTATCGTCACTGAGACACAGGCTGGTGCTGCCCCCTGCTGGCTGTTTCAGTGAACTGAGGTTTGGGAAGGGCCTTGACCTGAGGATGTTTTCGCTCGCCACAGAATAGATTTGGCTGTGGTCGAACTGACCTGCGACCTCTCTGACTGGGTGATTTAGGGAATGTTTGGAAGGTCACTCGTATGGCGTGAGAAGAAGACGTTAGTCAGATTTCTTAATGTGCAAAGCAAAGAAATTATAGTCAGTTCTGTTTTTTTTTAAACTTTGCATCATGTTTAGGGAAGGTTTTGTTTTAAGAAATACCAGAAAATCATCAAATCTGATCATTCCTCTCAAGATATTCTAAGATATAAAGCAGGGAATTAACGTTCTCAGCATACCAAAGCTCTCATGTTGGAAACCACATCTTGAATCAATTCAACCGCACCATTAAAATCTCACAGGGGATGTTATAATGTAGAACAGCATGGGAAGACACTGTTTGTCCTCTTTTTTAAAAAAAGATAATCTGATGCAGAGTCAGATTAGCTCCTAAAAATGTTCAGAATATAAAGAAGAACCAGAGATTGGACTCGGCTGTTGGCCCCCTCCTGTAGGACCAGATGGTCCCGGAGATAAACACAGTAATATATCAATAGATCATCAGAAGTCATGTTTGTAGGCATTTTCACCACATTATCTTTAGATTTATTAGATTTGACTGGGTCAGCTGAGACTACAGTAGTTCTCTTGGTGGTCTTCCAGCTGTTGTTGGTGTTGTTGTTAAGTTTTCAGCGTTCACGGAAGGAAAAGATGTGATGGAGGAATTGAGCTGAGGGAGATTTGGAAGGAACGAGGAAAGGACAGACAACAGGAAGGTAAAAGGAAGTTAAAGATGTGAGGATTATATTTCTGTAATGGAAAGTTAAAGAGGCCATATTATGCTTTCTGGGGTTTTCTCTGAGTGCATGTAAAAGGTCAGACATGTGAAAAAAGTCCAAAGGGAGTAACGTCTCCCACAGAAAACACTGCTCCTGCACGGCCTCATCCTTTGTATTCAACCTTTTCCTCCATCACGCTGTTACATCACATTGTAACAGGCACCACCTTTAGGTTAGGTCAATGGTTCCCAACCTTTTTCCTTAAAGGACCCCTCTTCTATCATTGAGTTAACGTCCCCTCACTATGTGACATGCATTGAATATGATATGAAATATCTATAAAATATAACAATAACAGTAGAAAACAACGGATAAACTGTACAATGAACCAGAATATTGAACACAATAACTGCAGGAAGTTTGTATAAAACACAAAATTAATTTTCAGATTTAGGTTATTTCCTGTGAATATTAACCAGAGAGGAGTTTTCGTGATATTTTAGGGAAACTTTTATTCAATTCTGTCTGTTTCTACTTTTCTTTAAACAATCATGCAGACTTAATGAGCTACTTTTTGACAAATGCTTGCCCATTGTTTTATTAGCTCTAATGCAGGATGAGGCTGTTTAGCAGAGAGTAAAGACTGTGAATATAGCTTATGTTCAGGCAGGTCTTCAAAGTTTAGATCTTAAATAATAAACTAAACTTGAAAATAACATTTTCATTTATTTTTCTTTACAGAAAATAACAAAATGCTGAGATAAAGTCCCACTTTGTATATTTTAAAAGTTTTCGTACACCCCTTAAAATCAAGAAGGCCTTGCGATCTTGTGAAGCTTTCGCACTAGTGGAGGTCCTGGGAACCACTGGGCTAGGTGACGGTCCAGTCCCGCCCACTGAAACCCAGTGAATCTATTGAAAGCCTTCCTCCAGTTTATCGAATAGTTGTTGAGAGAATTCACTTAAAACCACAGATGTGAACCTCATGGTGGCGCTAGACGGGAAGTCAGAGGATCACTAAAATCAGCAGGAACATGAATGTACTGAATCCGTCCAGCAGTTACTGAATGATTCCCTCTGTTTCGTGCAGAATTCACACGACTGCAAACACTCGTTGCCTGTGACCACCTCCTCCTGAAGAGCGTACATGTGTTTGTTGTTCGTCCATAATTACCATTTTTAGAGAGCAGGTTCAGTCACACTGTTCTCTGCAGGCAGATGAAGACCCTGTAGCTGTGGCAGCTCATGTGATTAACAGCTTAACAAGTTCAAAGTGACACACCTCATTTAGGCCTCAAGGCTCATCATGTTGGCACTCTTCTTTCAGATTTTGTCCCACGTATGCATCAAACTGTGGTTTTAACAATTGTATATTATTGTAACTGGATGTATATTGCTTACAGAAATGTGTGTTATTGAGACATTATGGTGCAACTCTTTGCATTTAATACTTAAAAAAAAGGAAGCGTTTCTCTTCTGTGAGCATTAAAAGGACTCTGTGCTCAGATTTAAGTGCTGAGAAACATTTCTGTCTTCATTGGAAAAAGACAACAATAAGAGTAAGATTTTCTCATTTCAACTGGAGATGCTTTTTCTTTTTGCACCACTGCACCTTTTTTATTTTATTTCTACATATTTGTTCATCAAATAAGATTAAATCCTTTTCAAACAAACATTTTTATGCAGTTACAGAAGTTAATGAGTCAGAATTCAAAGGCAGCCCAGATACATTTAAAACACGGTAAATAAAAAGGATTAAATGATCGGTTGAGCCGCAGTTTCAATAAATCATTCCCTCGTGTTTAATAAACCCCGGGGACTTTCTCAGCTGTTCCAGGAGGATGAGAAATATCAATTAGGAGGCGAATGATGACGTGGAACTCTGTGGGGAAACGGGAGCAGGTTGTTAGCTCGGCTTGCGCTTCAGTTGCATCATCGTCTGAAAGCCACACCCAGCTCCAGTTTCCCTCTGTTTATTTAACCTGTTTAATACCCTGATACCATTTATACTCCTTTAAAAGGGTCCAGTGTGACACTTAAGAGGATCTATTGGCAGAAAGGGAACGGAACATTCTATAAAGGTTTTTATTAGTGAATAATCAGCTGAATAAAAGAAGAATTGTGTTTTTCTCAGCTGAGGTAATGAAACAACCTTCATATCATCAGGCAGAAAATGAAACCTGACAAATAAACTGGGGTCACCGTTCAGGTCCGTACATTATTTAGATTCAGCGTAGGGCCACGTTTACGTCGCTGTGCTACTTTTATGTGACCCTCACTGTCCACCGTACTTACTGTGAGTCAAACAGCTGACTACTATTTGTCTGTTTATGCCTTAAAAAGAAACGTCTTCATTACACATTCCCGGTGCGAGGGCTGCAAAAGGAAGTCACAGAGGTTTACCTGTCGTTTCAGGCGATTAAACACAAAACCTATTCATACATTTCTGCCAGTAGACCCTAAACAATAAACAAAACTCTTACTTTCAAACCTCCAATCATCTTCAGAATACCTTTTATACGCTCGATGTAAACACAGCCACACAGTTCCACACGTTGAGAGGAAAAACTTTATTTAAATTAAAACCAAAGCAATAATGTAGCAGTGAGCATGTTGAGCACTGCGACAGGAGCGCGCACACACACACACACACACACACACACACACACACACACACACCAATAGGTACACAGTATAAACACCTTAACCTGTGTCTGACAGCTAACAATAACACTTAGAGCAGCGACACACAGGGGAAACGTGTGGTCAGTGGAGATTTGACACCGTCGGACCGTCGGCTGCTGCGTTACCTTGTGTATCTCCACGTTAACGCTCATCAGCACGTCACGGTCACAACAAAATACACACCTGTCGCACATAACACAAAACTGTTCTCTCTCTCTCTCACACACACACACACACACACACACACACACACACAGATTATTCTACCCTTTGGAAACTTTCAGCATTTTGTTTGAATGAATTAAAATGTCTGAACTTGGAAAAACAGCAACCCATGCACAAGAAAAGAAACAGAACAGCAAGAAAAAGAACAAATACAGTTCTGATGGTGGGTCTGGCAGCGGGGGGCGTTCACGCCGAGGCCATCGGAGGGAGACGAGGAGGGGTGGGGCTGCAGAGCACAGTGGGTAATAACGGGACAGTGTCTCAGCATTAAACCCTTCTGGAGGGGGGGGGGT
>JAGRRF010009292.1:28380640-28396267 GCA_019097615.1 Morone chrysops
ACACAGCTGATGAAGCCAAAGCACTTTTTTTAACCACGAATGAGAAAATATGAATTCTCAGATACAAAGAGGTCACTGCGGTGGCGGTGAGGGTTTGTGCTGCTGCCATGGCGACAGGCGCCGTGGTGAAGGTCCCTCCTCCCTCACCGCCACACACATAAATGCAGATGGCCTCCAGCAGTTCGGTCTATCTGTGAAACTCAGCTGAACTTTTTGTTGTGGCTCTGACGGCGTGGGAGAAGAGTCTGGCTGCTCCTGTACTCAAAGACCTTCACAGCGGCATTCAGAAGCAGGAGGTCGGATGTTAATGAGGAAGAGGAAGAGGTGTGCTTACAACCTCAGCATGTTCAAATGTGGCATAATGCTGCACACGTTATCTCCTCAGAGACATTAAGGATGATTGTTGTCAGGCTTGAGCTGGAATCTGATCTGTCCCCCAATCAGAAATGAGTATTTTCCACAGCCAGGCCATAAAATTAATTAATCATCAGCTCTAACAGTTGCTACAAGTTCTCATTTAATCACCTTTAACATTTTGGCTCTGGCGCTATAAAAACTATCTTGTTCCACTAATTTCATTGATTCTTGAAGTGTGTTTACATCACAACTTTATGAACCACGAACAGGAAACATAAATCACATAAATATCACAAATTCATCTCGTAGGAACTCAGTTATGTTAAATGCTAAATGCAGCACTTTTAATTTGAATATTGCATCCTTGTACTCACGCAGTTCAAGTTTTGCGTCATGTTGAGGATGACGTAGCCTCGTCCAGCGAGTTCGCTCCAGTCCACACACACTACCTGAAAGAGTCAGCGTTGATTCGGGTTAAAACAGTCAACACAGAAAGATTAAAGACACCTCCTGTGTCTGTGCATACATGTGAGCGTGTAAATGTACCTGCTGCGCCTCCTCAATCTCATCGAAGTCACCGTCCGGTAAGAAGACCTCAGTGACCCCACCTCCCCTGACCTCTGACCTCTGGGCCGACAGGGGAGTGGTCTTTTCCAGCCAATCCCAGGAGGGGTCGGTGAAGCTGGAGGTGGTGGAGGGATCTGTGGTGAGCGGGATGATGTGTCTGTTTATTGTTTCCTCTTTCTCCACCGTTCCCCATTTGTCCTCCTCCTCCTCTTCACTTCTGTCGTTCAGTCCGACTCCTTTAGTGAAGACAAAAATAATCAGTTTATAATGCATTTATTTATTTGTCTGCTTGTTTGTTACATACCCCCCCAAAAAACATTCACATCGTCATGATTTTAATCAGTGAAAATGAATCAGTGAATCATATCTGTCGATGTTTTTACCACATCCTGCAGCCCAAATGTTAAAGAACCTTCTCACCTCTTAACTCATGTCCTCCCTGTTCCAGCTCCTCCTCTTCCTCCACGCTGGGCTGCAGGGGCTCTCTGCTGGGAACCATGCCAACCTCTGGTACAGTGGGATTCTGGGTAAATACACCTTTGTGTGCCAGACCCGTTTCCTCCTCTTCCTCCTCCCTCTCTGTCTCTTCATCCTCTATCTCATCTGCAGCGACAAACAAAGAGGTTAAACAAAAGCAGCACAGTTTGTTCCATTTTTTACCTAATCTGAGTGTCCATCTGTAAGTGAAGGCATTACAGTTTAATTGTGCCTCAGTATGTACAACAAAAAGTCAACGCACCATTAATACGACAGAGGTTCATTAGTGCGTTCAGTGGGCTGTTACATTCATTTCAGTACAAAACTAGCCTCTACAAGCAGTAGACATACTGTTAATATATCTTAGTATCAGTTTATTATTTATAACAGAATCATCAGATTATGATGATTTCTGTGCAATACTGTCAGACTTCCTATAGCAGCCCATTGACCTGCCCCCTGCTGGTCAAAGACAACTGTGTTTGCTTCACTTCACAGACCCAGAAGCTCTGTCCACTAACTATATACTGTCAGTGGGAACCGACTGACACCACAGGTACACATTAAATGTACCTTTTGTATAACTTCCCAGCAGCCCAAAGTCTGTGCCTGTGTCAGTCTCAGGGGTGGCGGTTCCTACAGCGTCTCCACCTGCAGCTGTCGAGGTTGAAGCAGCAGCAGATGTAGTACTGGTTGTAGTGACTGAGGAGTGAAGGACTCCGTAGCCACTGGCATGACTATCTTCCTCCCCCTCTGCCTCCCACAGCTCTCTCTCCAGAGGACCCACCTGTATGATAGAGGAAGACATAAATCAGATGATTGCATCAGTTCTTTGTAGTCAGTTATCCCCATTTGGCCAATAGATATAGGCCAACGAGACACCACTAATCACGTAAAGCATTTAAAGACTTATTAAACTGTTCAGCACAGGGTCAGTAGGTGAGTAGTGGATTACATCTGATTTGCTGCGATCCAATTAAAGCCCAACCGCAGCTGCTGATTTCTTTTTTCTGATGCTGCACACAGCAGTGATCCACCTGTCAGAGGCACAAACTGGGGCTTTGTTAGGTGTCATTTCTGTGGGGATCAGGTAACAGTGGATGTTTTTGGAGTACTTGTTTTGGAGTGGTTGTTTTTATTGTATAGACTGACATTTACAGGAATATATCAGCACCGAGGCGTCTTTAATCTGTCCTCACCTCCAGGACCGGTGATGCACGATGCTCCTGAAACCCAGACTTGTGTACCTCGGCTGGGGAGGAGTTACTGGGCTGCTCTGAGCTGGAGGGGTGGATAGATGGACTGTAGCCTGTGAGACACAAAGAGACATGTCAGAAACACATGTTTGTGTCTTTGTGTAAATAAATAAACCTCTTGGGAGCCATCCCTCTTTCTACGGCTGCCATGAGGTTTTGACAGTAAGCAATCAAAAACCGACACATGGTAGTCATTGAACATTAACAAAAGAATGAACGTATGTCTTTGTTGAAATGATTGTATTTTATATTTAGCTTTGAATATTTGTGCAGCCAGAAAATCTGATGACTTTCTCACCTGTGTTTGATTTAATAACAAAATAAAACAAATTATAATATATATATATGATATAAATATATATAAAAATATATAATATATATAAATATATCATATAAAATAAGTTGTAACTTGATAAGAGAGCCTAGTTACTTAGTTTTTTATTTGTATTACATTTTGTCCACACTGGCCTTTACTGGATCTGTTAGCGAGCACGCAAACTAGCATTCACACTAAAACAGTGATGGTTGTGAGATGATATTATTATATTATTCAATTAGCAGAAAAACACATTGAAATCTACTGAAGACCAGGTTGCATCTTGTCAAATGAAATGTAGACAACGTTTCAACCGCTGTTCACCTGTAATATAACAGCCAGCACATTACTCCTTTATTTTGGTGCATACATATAAACCTGTTCCCACTTAGTATGATAAGATATTTGCTGATTAGCACTAGTACTAAAAGTACAGCTGAGGGTGATGGGAATGGCATTTTGCAGGTATTTGGTCATAAACCAAAGCACTGGACAAACTGATGGTGGCGCTATATGTAAAGTCAGATATTCACCAACGTTTTTACAATTCATCGTGAGGGGAACATGAATGTTTGTAACAAATTCAATGGCACTCCATCCAAACGTTGGTGGCCTAAGTAATCAATACTGCCCTAAATCCACTCCAAACATCCAAACATTAGTTTCTACCTGTTTGAGGAGGAGTGTGTAGGATTTAGTGGTATAGATGCCGAGCGTACAAGTGTGTAGGAGAAACTATAGTGGCTGCAAAATGCATAAAAAACTGTAGAAACATGGCAGTTCAACATGGTGGACTCCATGGAAGGCTGTAGATATAAACAGCTCATTCTAAGGCGACAAATACATAATGATTCTTATTTTCAGGTGATTATAAATTATTATTATTGTACACGTTTTTTGCCAATAGATCCTCCTAAATGTTACACACTGGATCTTTAACCAGCAGCAGATTGCACAGATGTGAGTCCGCTCCCTGTCAATGTTTGCCTGAGGTAAAATTAATGTTTAAACCCAATATCTCCAGACTGAGCCGACCACTTCCACTGCGTGCCACAGCTAACGCAGCAGATGCAATGTTTGACCAGCAAATAAGAAGAGCGGCGAGCAGCACAGTCTGTAGAAATGTTGGATTCAAACCTTTTGTTTTGTTCTGGGCAAACATGTTATCACTTCAGGCAGACGGCGGACATCCGATCTGAAAGATGTCTTCGAAGATGCAACCTGGAAAACAGCTTTTCCCCTGAAGTTTGCATAATGTGACCAAAAGCTGGAGTAGTGAGAGAGCTGAGGTTACAAATCGCTGCCTGCGGGTGTATTGAGTGACGTCAACGGCCTTTATTGATTTGGTTCTGTAGGGAAAATAATTCCTGCTAACCAATCAGAGCGTCCAGATCTGGGGTTGTGTGGTTAGCCTCTAATGCATCCAGTACATGGACATCTTGATCGTCTGTTCCTCCTCCTCCTCTCTCTTCCTCCTCTCCTCCAGCATCTTCCCCTCTTCTCTCTCTGTCCTCCCCTGTGTCTCTCTCCCACTCGTCCTCTCCCCCTCTTCTCTCTCGGTCCTCTCCTCCCTCCTCTCCTCTCTCTCTGTCCTCCATGTCCGTTCCATAGAAGCCAGAGGCCTCCAGGGAGGCATCGCCAGCTCCTGGCCCACCGAGGAGCTCCTTCTCTGGGTCAGTAGAGTATGGGTGTCCCCTGTAGCTTTCTGCATCCTGGGGAACCGCTAGATGAACCATACGCTGAAAGTTGAAAGCAGCAAATTACCATAAATAAATAATATTGTCATTACTGATTCAGAACTAAATATTTTACTCTCCAGCACCGCTCTAAAAATGCTCATAGCTCAAATGTGGAGTGTAATTAAAGCACCTACAAGGAACCTTCATTTGTATTGTATTGGTATTTTGTCGACCCCTGTGGACAAAAGTGGTGTTTCTGCTGCTTGTTTCATTGATTTCAAGGGGAATCTGTCCGAATCCGACATTAAGAGTAACTATATAGAAATATCCAATCTTCTCTCTGACAGTCTTGTTTGTTTATGTAGGTCATATAGAGGCATCTGTATTAAACTGAGACTGTTACACAACCAGTTAAAAACTCCTTTCAGCATGTTTAATATTTACTGATTAATAGCTATAATTATTAATTATGACTAGTCTACAAAAAGAGCATAACTGTGTCCCGAGGTTGATTAAAAAAATGACACAGCAATATTTCATGTTGATGTTTTGTACGTGATCTCTGCTTTTGGTTTAAAGAGTGAATGTGAATGCAGTCCTTTCCTGCTCCAGGAAATTTATTTATTTATAATTTATTTATGTTACATAAATTAATTGCAGAGAAGAAATTAAATGCTACTGAAATACAAATTGGCACCTTAACACACATACAATATCTTTGGTTTTTACAAGACATGGAGACAGTAAATCAAAAATCAAAAGTGTCTCATCCTTTTTGTCCTTCACATTCCTCATTCACCGACGTGGTGACCGGACAAGCAAGAGTTATAGACGCAAATAACAGCCGTAATAATCATAAATAAAAGAGAAACTACCTAATGCAAAGTTTAACCACTACTTCAACCTTAAAGGACCAGTGTGTAGGATTAAGTGGCAGCTAGGTTGCAGATTGCAACCGACTGAATACAAAGCGCAAAGGAGAAACTACGGTGGCTGCAAAACTTGTGATTAACGCAAAATATCCTATCGAGAGCCAGTGTTTGATTTGTCCCTTCTGGGCTACTGTAGAAACATAGTGGTTCAACATTGTGGACAGAGGGGAGGACCTGCTCTAAACAGTTAATTCTAAGGTAACAAACACACAACAATTCTTATTTTCAGCTGATTAAACACTAATAAAAACACACCTATGAATATTATATTTCTGCCAATAGATCCTGTTACTGTAACGTTACACACTGGACCTTTAAGTGGTTTTAATTTCCCTCTGCTTGGTCACATCTCTTAAGATTATTAATTATTAAAGCTCTCGCATAGACTCATACAGATGCAGTCGTTTACCCACAGCGCCACCTTCAACTCATCCTCACCTCCATCTCGTCTTCCACATCTAGGTTTTCATCCACAGCAGCACGGGGCCTGGCTATATCCCGGCTGACAGGCGACGGTGGGTTTAACTGAGAGGAGTTGGCAGAGTCCACCTTGGCCTGGGAACGGGATGTTTCGTGTATCTCTGGCCAGCCCATGTCATGAACCAAATGAGGCTGGGCTCGCACTAACTCTTGGACTGAGTGGCGTTTGCTTCTGATTAATTCCTGGATGAAGTGTGGCTGCACTGGGGCCTCACCCTGGAACAGACGGGCCACCGGAGACCCGAGGGGTATGACCCGCTGGGATGAACCCAGTCTGAAGGCATCACAACTGGCCAGAAGAGCTGCAGGGGAGAGAGAAGACTGAGGATCATGTTGCTGTATCGCATTGCACCTTATTACATTCAAAAAAATGTGTTGTTCTGGTAGAAGCCTGAAATGAAATTTTATTGATCTGCTTGAGGAAATTAGATTGTCAGAAGAGTTTCATGGATTCATCAGGGTGAAGAAAATGAACACAAACACATTCAAAAACATCTACAACAGGAAATACATGGTGGGAATGAGAAGCACAACAACTAAGATAAAATATATATTATTGTACGCTGCAAACGCTTGGGTAGCCTGGAGGATGGGAAATAAGGGAAAGACTACAGACTATTGATAATGTTCGATCTTATCAACCTTAAATTCTTCCCATAACATGAATTAATGGATTAATAAATAGGAAAAAGCTGTACATTTGAATATAAATAACATATTTAACTTTAATGTCATTCATTCCTTCAGTTGTTTGGTTAATAAATTGTGACAAAACCTATTTTTCAGTGTTTTATACTTTTGTTTTATTGCAATTATAAAAAGAAAAACCACAAAAGCAGCATGAATGATGGTAGTAAACATACATAAACATCTAATAAATGGTTTATAACACATTATCAGTTGCGAGCAAATGTAAGTAATTATTATTTAATTTTTTTATTAAGTTGCTCTAACCTGAAACCCGATTCACAACGTACCTGAATCACGTAAAATATGATCATTATAAGTAGTTTTAAATTTTAAAGATTAATGAAATAAAAAAAACATTATTGCAGTTTCTTTAGTTTCACTCCTTTAGGAAGCAATATGATTTCAACACTGAGATTAGAAAATATACATAAAATAAACTTCCCTGGTCCCAGTCAGTCTGCATTATTGATTTATTTCTCTGTTTTATAGTCAGCATACAGTGCGTCACGATCAGTCCACCTCCCCTCCAAAACTGAAACAGTAGAAAAAGTGAGCTTCCCTGAAAGCCATGGTATAGTTTACTGCGTCGGTGTATAATGAGACATTATTAACAAAGAGTTTTTCATAAAGACAAACAGTTAGAGCTCAAGTAGACCTGAGTGGATTGACAGATAATAGATAACAACCCGACACAGGCAGACCTGAGAAAGAATAGAGATGAGAGCACTCTGTTTCTGCATTATACAATTAGTGCTTTTACTTTCTCAAAAAGTCGCTGCATGGAGGTAAAGCACTTTTATTTTGTCTTTAAATGTATGTCTTCACTTTATATCTACTTTAATCCAGACTTCTTCATTCCTTCATTTGCTCATCGGTTCATTAACAGTTCATTGATTTATCAGTGGTCTGTCTTTCATTCATCAGTTCATCCAACCACCCATTCATGTGATTTCAACACACTTTTGTATCGTAGTCATCGTTCATTCTCTCACTCTCTTCCTTCTACGTGTCCATCCATCCATCACTAATCTCCATCACTTGGCATAGAGGCTGAGTCCTCACCAGTCTCGCTCATGTGTCCCCACAGCGCTCTCTGTCTGGGACCACAGATGGCCGTCTGACCTCAGGGGCCGACTGAGCAGATTATGATAACATGCCAACATGTCTCAAACACGTCTGCAGCATGTTAAGCTCACCGTCACCACAAAGCCCCACAGTCTTAGATGACACAGATTCCTTGCTGACTGAAGCATTTCCAAAAAGAAGGAACTTGTGTGTTCAGTAGCTGAGCTGACTGCCGCTTGATGAGCTTTTTTTGTTCAGTCAAGAACCCACAAAAAGTTTCTCGAGGAATAATTAATGAGCAAGATGCAGGGAACAGAGCACATTATATCCGTCCAATTATAGCCTCATCTGGCAGACGTAGGGCACCAGGAGCGACAATTGATTGTTTTAGCCCGTTTAGTGCATCATAGTGGAACATAACTGATGCCACATGGGACGCCTCATGACGTCCTGACAACATTTTAAAGTTTTTTGCTTTCCACAACAAATTCCAAGACATGTCGTCAAGTGGTAACACAGAAAGCTCTGCACACAACTGTAAACATGGCGAAACAAAAGAGGGATGACGCCCTCTAAGAGCTGCTGCTACTGGGTTTATTGTAGATCAGTCATGAAGATGTTCTTTCTTTCACCCTTGTGCCCACTTGTGGTATATAATCTTATAATATAATAATACATACTATAATCTTGTTCTTCACGATGTGATTCAGTCAACTCTAGAGAAAGAAGACATGAATTTCTACGGCCACGTGCCCTTACTGTGCACGCCTGCCAGTGACACCAGCGGTGATTGGACGGCCTTTCTGCGCTCCAGGAGGATAATGATAATCACTGTTGAAAAACTTCTTGACAACTTGGACTCTTGGACGAGGGGTTGCAATGCAGGGCAAGAGTCCTCTGACTTTGCTTCCACCATCTCCAGCTCCCCTCCTGGTTCTCGCCTCTTCCCAGTGGAACTTCTGATGGCGGGGAGGAGGCGAAGTGCAGCAAAGTCTGCTTTCCATGAATGAATGGATGGCAAAGTTAATTAAGCAAGAATACACGATCCAGTCCCATAAGGAGAGGAGCACAAAGGCTATCACTCCTGTTACATCCTAGTGCCAAAGAAAACAGGTGCGATGAGACCAAATCTCAACCAGTCCCTCTTCAGCAGAGACCATTTCACATGCTCTTAAAACGTGTGCTGGACTGTGTGCATCTCAGCGTTTGCTTCACATCCCCATCCTCATGAGACACCCAGTATCATCCAGCATGGTGGTCCCTAGCACCTCCGTCCCGTTGTGAAAGATGGTGAGGGATGTTTGATTATGAGCAACACAAAGTCTGTCATGTTTCTCGGCGGAAGCAAATATTAATTACTCTTTAATCGCCGTAATGGACAGAAATATTGTCTAGATACTGTCTATATAGTCTGAACTCGGAGTCTAACAGGACTGCTAACAGGTTGGTGTTTAGCAGGTAGAATGTTAATGTTCATCATCTTAGTCTACTGCGCCTACATGCTTCTTAGAAACAGAAACACCCAAGAATACATTAGTGAAACACTTCACATACAGAACACACTGAGATTTAAAAGCTTCCCCAAAGGAACCATTTGGTGCAGGATTAGGTTATTTCAGTTCATCCTGAGCGTGTAACCAAGTTTCATAAGAATCCATTGATTGATTCTGGCCTCTGCAATGAGTGACACAGCAATATTGGATATTCTCATTTTAGGCAACTGGGTTTTACATTTGGAGAGCAAGCAGTGGAAATAAAGAACTCAGAGCAAATTCACAGTTAATTAGGCAAAACTCTCAGCAAAGGGACAAATAAACTGCATTGTGAGCACTGTATTTCTAGTAGCTCAGCACGTACAATATATATGTGTGTATATGTATATATACATAAACGTCATGTTTGTAGCTAACACTTAGGTCAGAAACATATGTTAGTGCATGGTTTATCTGTAATATCAGAACGTGTGTGACCAGGCGACTCGTCGGTGCTACGTCACCACTTCTGGTTCTAAAAAAACAAGTTAACAAATAACCACGGTGGGTTTATACTTGATTCTAACATAACATTTGTTAATGTTTAGCCTGTTAGCATTTGTATTAGTTGTCTCTATTTCTCATCTTTCCAATAATTTATTTTCTGTTGTGTGCTGAACTTTGCAGCGTCGGGGGGTTCTGGACTCATAATACACTTTTATTCTGGTAATTACTTTGTGCCTGAGACACTTCAGGGGAGGACGTACTGGAACTTTCTAAAACTGCAATTATAGAACGGATGGAAAGCATGTTCAGGTCAAAGCAGTGGCGATTACTTTGTGTACAAGAGCACTCAAGAGAAATATGAAGTTCCAGTTCTTATGGCCCTTTCATTAAAGGTGCAGCTATAGTTATGTGTAAGCTGTGTGGTAGTGGCGGTCGGCCTCGAGACTATTTATTCCTTCTGAAGACGTAAATGGGTCACAAATATATGGTTGCATTTTTTAAACTGGCTCAGGAATTTCCTTAAACAGCTGGGAACTGTGTTTTTTAGTGTAGTAAAGTGTGTGGATGAGGACCATTGATGACACTTTAATGGTCCAGACTGAAATATCTCAGCAACTATTTGATGGATTGATGTGATATTTTGTGCAGACATTCATGAGACTTTGATGATTTCAATGTGTCTTATATTTTGATTTATGATCAAATACCTGCAGAACTAATGACATTCCCATCAGCCTCACAAAACCAACGTGGTGAACGTGGTGAACTTTATCCGTGCCAAGCCTAGTCATTGTGTTAGCACGCTGATATTAGCATGTAGCTCAAAGCACCACTGTGTCTTGCAGAGCTTCTCATAGCTAAGCCTGATTTATACTCTATGTGGAGCCTTCACCGCAGCCTCATTCCTATGAGAGCATTTGTACTTTTGCACTGATGTGTCTGCGTTGCTCTGCAATAACACCAAAATGCTGTTTGGCATTGGGGTTTCTCGTCTCTCACTTCAATCTGTCTTTTTATTCTGTGTTTTCCTCGTTTCCTTTCTCTTACCTTCGCCGCCTGTGAAGCGAAAGGATGAGGGAATACGAGGGGGCAAACAAGAGCGTGTCATGCAGCGAGGCAGCGTCCTACATGTCTGTCTGTGTGTGTGTGTGCAAGGACACACCTGAAGAGGGATTCTCAAACAGCTTTGTTAACTCATCTGGGTTTTACATAAGTCTCACCAACACACACACCAAGGCAGCCAATCAGTGTCAAGGTACGGTGTACGGTGAGTCGATGGCGCAGTCGAATGTGCTTTCAGGCTTTAGCTACATAGACAAACAATACTAGTTAGTAGCATCAGTTCGCTGCTGTTTTGGTCTTTTAATGAGATTTGTGGACAATAAGATAAACAGAATATTGTCTGACTGGTCCTTTAAGGTGAGACAGAAACATCAGACAGATTACATCTGAACGCCGTTATCTCAGGAGATAATCAGGGTAGACTTTTAGTTCACCTTTAAAAAAATGCTTAGTGTAAAAACCAGCGGCCTGCAAAATGTCCTCCTCGCTCCGCTGCTCTCTGTGGATGACGGGTCCACAGAGGAGGAGAGAGAGGAGAGGATGGAAAAGGATGGAGGGAGGAACAGGAGGACAGGAGAAGAGACAGATAAGGGATCCATCACCCAGAGGGAGAAGTGCTGTGGTTGTTTTAATCTGCTGATATAAATGCACATTAATAAAGTCTGTTTGCACTTCCAACAATCCGAACACCAAGAACACCAAGAGATGATAAAAACAGAGTCCAACTGTGTTTGTTACGGTTATAAATTATAGATAATGAGCCAGATAACACTGTAAAGATACAGCTTCTACACTGATCTATCACTGATGTTTGAACATTTGGCTGGAAGAAGACAATTGCAGTGTCCATTAAAGAGGGTGTAAAATGTGCTGTTGGTGCTGATTCACCGTAGACTCACTTTTTAAAGCTTCCTGATGCGGCAGTATTGTTCGATATACGCAAGAGATTTATTTCAGAAGATCCTACAGCACGACTAATGCAGTGGTAGTGTAACAGCACAAATCAATATTTCTGTATTTACAATGTGAAAGAGGTCACGTCTATTGGTGAACACAGAGATCAATCACCTGGATCCACAGCTCTACGGGGCATTTTAGCGTCTTTCAGCTACTGGCTCACGAGCTGGTGAACAGAGTGGAACTGAATAAACACAGCTGCATCAAAGCAGATGTTCTTTTAATGAATTACCCAATATATTTTGTCTGTATTGCAACAGTCTGATAGATCATATGCTTCTGCAGCAGAGAACTCCCATCAGTACTTTACTTTACGTCTATTTTATGTTACTTCGTACTTCTACTCTACTGCATTTGTTTGACAGCTTTAGTTCCTTTGCAGATTTTCGATTCTTACAGGGTTTCTGCAAGTTAAATATTAGACTTTTTACAACCATTATGAACCTATTTCACATCCATACTGACCAAAAGAAGTATATGAAAGAAAATCTGTTTAAAAGTGACAGAAAAATGTTAAATTCATTAATCCAATACATTTTGAAGATCTGTCAAAATCATATCGTAAAGGTCCAGTGTGTAACATTTAGGAGGATCTATTGGCATAAATGGAATATAATGTCAATAGGTATGTTTTTATTAGTGTATAATCACCTGAATGTAAGAATAATTGTGTTTTTGTTACTTTAAAACGAACTGTTTTTATCTACAGTAGCCCAGAACGGTCAAACCAAACACTGTAGATACAGACTTGCACATTTCTCATGAGGTTATTATGGATTAAGTTCCCCAGCAGTATATAAAATAGTTCAAATTAGCTCCACCTTTAGCTGCAATCTTAACGATCAATCAATAATATAACATTCTGCATAATGAGTACTTTTACTGTTGGTACTTTAAGTATATTTTGATGCTAATACTTGGAGGCAGTATTTCCACACTGTCCTCCTTTCACCATTAAACACACGTAAACTCTCATGCTGCCTCGTCTCACCACTACACAGCGAGTGGCCTTGAAGTTTTTGTCTACAAAGGCAACTTTGCAGCATAATTACTTTAGAAAAATCTCTCTGAGTCCATCCAGCAGCCGGAGGGACCGAGCAGCTGAGTTAGCCTTATCAGCTTAACACAGATAAGCTCCACGCTGAGCTCAAAGAGGCAGCGGGGGGGTGTTAGGGTGGTGGGGGGACGCGAGCAGGTGCTGGAGGGGAGATACCCTCCAAAGTTCATCACACCACCAAACCTGAGATAACAGACGGAGGAAGAAAAGTCCTTCCTTGACAAAATAAAACACTGATTGTTGCTGGGAAAGTACAAAAGAGGAGAGAAAGCTGTCCATCGATACCCAAAAAAACCACAGTGTGAACTTTACTGTAACGCTTTTGAAAACCAGCGATTCCTCCGGGGGAACAGAGGAAGAACATTATTGAGTCTGTGGACAGAACACTCACTCAACCTCTGGTTAGAAAAACAGATAGAGTTTCAGTCTTAAGCGTCAATAAATCACTTGATCTGAACTTTATTTGTCCAACTGGGGTTCAGCTATAGTGTCTCAGTTTTAGAGGGGATGAAGGTGTCAGCTGGCAGCGTGGATACAGAGGAGGAGGTCTACTTCTGGTCAGTCAGGAGTGAATCGTCTTCACAACTATTGATTGGATTACTATGAAATTACAATCACTGTCCCCCAGAGGAAGAATCTTAATGACTCTGGTTGTTTCCTATGAAAGGATGTGACACAACTCACAATTCATGATACTGAGTTTATGGTGATTTTCTGCTGTGTAATGAGCGTATGGGCCTGATACGTGAGTCTACAGATCGGGCTGATTAGACATTCGGTGCTGCACGATATGGTGAAAAACATCAAACTGTGATTATTTTGATAGATATTGTGATCGTGATATGATTTATGTTGAGTGTGGGAATCACAAATGTAATTTTTAATGAAAAAAACTATTAAAATCATGTTGATAGGACATTTTCTGGGGGTTTGTACCCAACAAACATGTTTTCTTACATTTTTTGTAGACCAGAACATCTCTGTAGTGCTCTGTAGCATTATAAAGCTGTTTGTCACATATTCTAACTATCAAAGAATTAACATTTGCATATTGCACTCAGTCATATTGTGATTTTAATGTTTATCCTATTAATTATTTAAAACAGTCTTAGAGTGGTTGTAAATTTCCACAAACTGCAGCCTTCAGTTCACATGGTCAATAAAATGTTTGTTCTTGTTGTTTCTACACTGTAAAATAAAACAATCTGTAATTTAATGGTGTTTTTCCTGTTTATTTTAAAGATTTCTGTGTTTTTTAATACATATAAATATTAATAATTAAAATTATAAAAATAGCTTGTGAATGTAATCATAAAATTGCTATTAATTTAAAGAAAATGTCCTTTTTTCACATAAAAAGATTAAAATATGGTTGCAAACTGTAATTTTGCATTTTTTTGTTTATTTAATAGATTCAACTGTTAAATTCAAGTTTAATACTGTTAATACATAAACATTTGTGACAATTAACAGTAAAATAAGTATTTGTTCTGTAATTTTACCTGGATTTGTTTGTTAATTGACAGATATCTTAATAATTATTGGAACTTTAATTTTGTGTACAGTCAGCTACAGTATGTTTGTAGGGAGGTGTTACCCATGGTGTCACCCCTAAAGCCTCCCTCCCCTCTCTCGCTCTCTCTCTCTCTGCTATAACACCCCTTTAGATCAGCTTATGTGAGGCTGGGACCCTCCCCCCAAATCTCTCCTCACCCCAGCTGAGAACTCACCATCCCCTTCCTCACCTCCTCTCTTCCCTAATCAAAGCCTCCATTTGGAGAAGCAGCCCAGAGATTTCTTTCCAAAATGTTTCATCATCAGGATGAAAACACATTTTCTGCTTTCGAGTTTAAACACAGACTGAAGCAGAGAAACCGGAGCTGAACGTCACCAGAAAAGAGCTGGAATTTGTCTCCAGAGAAATCTGCAACATCAAAGATCCACGAAAAACAACCAGAGGAGCTTCATATGTGGTCTGTTTCTGTGCTGCTGCTGCTGCTGCTGCTGCTAATGATGATAATAATCCACAATTATCATTATGGCTGAAACAGTTGATGTCATCGATGGAACATTTATCTGCATCTATTTTAATCATCAATTCATGATTTAAGTCATTTTTCAAGCAGAATGTGCCCTAATATTTGAACCAGCTTCTTAAATGTGATTTATTTCTGCTTTCTTTGTCACATATGAATATATTTAGTTTTTTTGGGGCTGATGGTTGAATAAAACAAGCCCCTGAATGCATTATTTTGAGCTGTGTGGAGGGGTTTTTACTATTTGTTGACATGTTGAAGACAAAATGATTAATCGATTCATGGAGAAAATAATCTGTAGATAATTACCTATTGATAAGATATTGAAAATATCTTAAATATCTAATTGTTTAAGCAATTTATCAGGATAAAATCAGATTCCAGCCTCTTAAATGTGAGATTTTGCTGCTTTTTTAATAATTTATATGATTGTAAACAGAATATATTTCTGAAAAACAAGGAATTTAAAGACATCATCTTTATATTATTGTATTTTTATTTTATTCCATAGCCTCTACAAGCCTGATCAAAACAGAAAGCTTAGTTTTGCTTCATCACATAATCAATAAATGTATTATCATTATCAATGACAGTGCAAAAACATGCTGACAGCCTCCATCCAGTAAAAAACACATTAATGTGATGATGATGATTATTATTCTTCATGCAATGTCTCGTGTGTGTGTGTGTGTGTGTGTGTGTGTGTGTGTGTGTGTG
>JAGRRF010009292.1:28402940-28414658 GCA_019097615.1 Morone chrysops
GAGAAATATTTCTGTTTGTAACTCACGATCTCGTCTCCGGGCTTGCAGCTGTCCACCAGGTCAGCCAGCAGGATGGAGTCTTTGGAGCGCGGGAGGCGGCCGGCTGCCACCTTACCGGGACTTTCCTGGATGGTGATTCGCTGGTAGTTCTGGTACACAGTCTGCAGGAGGGAGACGATTGGTTAATTCACAAAGAGACATCAGTTGATACACGAGAAATAACACACACAACTGTAAACATTTAATTAGGATAACGAGTGCGTGAATGTTCTTTATCAGATCACTTAACACGCCTTCTCACCTCCTCCATGTTGATCTCGAAGGGGCCCTGGGACTGACACTCGGGACAGGAGCCCGGCTTCACCTCCTGGTTCTGGGACTGGAAGAAGGGTCCCAGCACGAAGTTACACTTGTTACAGTTGTACTTGACCATGCCGAGCTGGGGGAGGACGCCGGTGCAGCTGCTCACCACGCCGCTGGTCCGGATCAGCTGGTTCAGGTGGAGCTGCCTGAAGCGGAGAGAACAAACAACTCTCAGACTCGCCGCCTCATTTTATTCATCTTTAGTTAAAAGTCCACAAACAAACTTCCATCAGGTGGATTCTGGCCTTGTTTCGTTGATTTTGTTAAATCAACGAAACGGAATCTGATCTTGTGTTGGGCGTTAAGAATAACGATATATAATGGTGATGGTCTTGTTGGTTTGTTTATGTCATAAAGAGGCATCAGTATTGAAACTGTTTCATAAGTGGTTAAAAACGTCCTTGAGTTTTATTGTTTGTGGACATTGGACTTCAGGAAACATGCGTTTTTTTACTGTTCCATCTGCTCATATGGATCCAGATGTCTGCGCTGCTCTCAGCAGAATGTGATTCATGCAGTGTTTGTGTATAAAGTACGTAGGAAGTCAATTTTATTTATATAAACCATGAATTACACATTCGCCTCAGAGGACAGTCTGCAGAACAGAAAAACACTGCAGGAGACTTCATATTTTATTTATATTAGATATGATTCTGACTTCTACTAGCACCAACATCAACTTCAAAGTCCAGCCGAGGAAATATCTAATATCTACAACTCTGTACTTACAGACGTGCCTGCAACCTGAGGAAACATGGACACCAATCAGCCAACTTAGTGCTTTATTGTTATAAAATAATCCTGTGACCAACAACCAACTCTGAAATAATTCTATACTAATAGTATAGTAATATTAATAAAACTATTGTGATGTCGCAGCCGTCCCAATTGTGAGTAAAACATTACCTGAGTGAGCGGATCTCCTCCACCAGCGGCAGGTTGCAGATGCGGACGTGGATCTCGTGGGCGATGCGGTCGTATTTGGGGTACATGGCCAACACCACTTCTTTAGCTGCTTCATCAAACACCTGACGGAAAACAAAACAGGTTTAATTCTGTCCGTTTCATTTTACAAACGAACAAAAAGGGAGTAAACGTGACTCCTGATCCCTCCAGGTGGTCACGGTCCGGTCGTTTAAACATCTGAGCACAGCAGAAAGGTTTGTGTAACGGCAACCTAATGATCCAGACAGAACAGAACCACACTCACCTTCAACATCTCCGTCGGAGCCTCTGGCAGGAAGTAGGCCAGCACGTGCTCTCTGGCGGCGAGGTCTTCGTAGTTTACCACCAGACTCTCCTTGTTCTCTGGAACGACAGACGAGGACGCAAGTTCATTCATCTGAAACCAGAAATCAGCGTGTGTGTGTGTGTGTGTGTGTGTGTGTGTGTCATAAAACTGAACGTGGAGCTACCTTTGCACATGTCGCTGATCTTCTCCTTGAAGACGTTGTGTCCGTTCTCGTCGACGTGGGTCCGCAGGAAGTTCTTGAAGCGGTTGTAGATCTCCAGCCTGGGAGCCGCCATGGAGACCCACTCCCTGACCGTGTGACCCTGCAGACGGGGAAGAAACGGTCAGACCTCCTCTACCACCGCTGAAACGCGCTGACAGGAGAGGCTGCAGGTACCTTCATGTCCTCCAGGTTCTCGATGCTCTCGATCATCTCCTCTTCCTCTCCGTCCGCCACGCCCTCTGCTGCCCGCTCGGCCAATCGCCTCCGCCGAGCCGCCGGGCGCTCGTCGTCCTCGTCTTCGCTGTCTGTAACGGCGAAAAAAAAAGTCCATCACACCTCCGCCAAACATTCCTATAATTTACGTTTCACATCCAAACCCATCAGTCCACTGGCTCCTCACCGTAGAGCAGTCCTCTCCTCAGACGCCCGCTGACGCCCTGCTCCCTGTCCCTCCTCCTCATCGCCTCCTCGGCGGCGGCCCGGGCTCCCGGCGACAGCTCCGACAGATCCTCGTCGTCCAGGTCCAAACCCTCCGCCTCGTACTGATCCAGCGCCGGGATGGCACGGTAATCCCTGAGAGAAGACTCGTCGTCAAGCCCCAACGCGTGTTTTTAAACACACAAAGTAAATCTGGTGTTTAAGAAAAGCTCCTCACCTCTCCATCCCGTCTCCGATCAGCTCCTCGCCGTCTCCGTCCTCCTCCTCCTCTCCGGGCAGGTGGCTGTCTCCCAGCAGCCCCTCCGACTCGTCCTCGAAGGGAGGCAGGTCTCTCCCGGGGCTGGAGGTGAGGTCTCCTCTCCGGGAGGCTCGGCTGGGGCTGGTGGCCATGTGGTACGACTCGGAGGAATCCTGCCGACAACAAACACATTACAGCGTTTACTTTGTTTCTTTAAAGGTCAAATGTGCGGTTTTAGGTGTTTGTTCAGCTTATATATCCTCTTTTTAATGACTGTCGTCTCTTTAATAATGATTTTAATGTACAACTCCCTGTTTAGGATTATTTAGAAGATAATGTGGATTTAAAGTATATGTTTATTGATGAACAGCTCCTGAAATACAAAATAATTTCTACAGTAAAAGTGCTAAAAACTAATGTTCTTATGTTGTTCTTATGTTGACAGCTGATGTTTCTGTACATTAACTGAAAGCTTTGTGTTTTAAATGTATATTAACATCCATGTTACCGTTGTTCTCCAAGTGTAGGAGGTATTTCTATTTGATTTGATAATTATATTACTGATAAATAAATACAACTCAGTGTATTTTTACTTTGGGGCACATATTCAAACATTACTTATAGTATACACTCAAAATATAATAACAATCAATTAATTTGAACCCTCCTCACCAAAAATAAAACCAGTCTTACTGTTTTTAATTTGTTTTTCTTTGTTCATTGACCTGTTTGTACTTTAACATCCTACAGTAAAGGAGATTAATGAGAACAATGTGCGATAATAACCAGAAACTATACTTCTTTATAAACACATTGTGGTTTAAAGTTTCACGGATGTTTTGTGCTGATATTCTCTACAGTTAATGTCTGATATTTAATTTAAAGTCTGTTAACCCACAAACATCTAAAGCTCAACAGCCACATGGCACACAGCTTTTATACAGCAAGAGAACAAACAACAACAGATTATTGTTTACGTTAGCAGCAGTAAACAACCACTGATTACAACATGTATTCATAATTTATCGCAGATTTAACTTTAAAAACGGATTTTAATTGAGTCTCCTGATCCGTCTGTCACTGTTGTTATCGGACTCAAGTGAACTTACAAACATTATTAACCTTATTAAACTCAAACTGCAAACATAGACCCGTTTATTGAAACGTATTCCTGCTTCAGTATAAATATTAAACTCTTTAAGGAGACATTCGGTCTGTTTTTGGCCGTTTTCACTCACCGCCATTGTTCCGTGTCCGTCTGTCTCTGCCTCTTAAAGAAACTTCTTCTTCCGGCCGGGAGTCGCTTTTCGCGCGAAACGACCACGTGACACTCAAAGCCCGCGAAAAATAATGAATATTCACATCTGCCCGCTGACGTGGCGCCTCCTCATTGGTGGGTGTGTTTTAAAGGGGCGGTGCTTAAACACGAGAGTGCGTTTGGTTTGTCCTCGCGAGGCTCGTTCAGCCGGGGATAGTAAAGGTCCACGAGCTGAAGCGGTGCGGCCCGCGACAAAAACAAACGCACCCTTCCTCTGATTGGTGGAGGAGGTGAGCAGTTTGTGACGTGATAATTTTCCCGGGAAAATTTGGACCGCGTTCTACGTTCAATGTGACGTAACAAAAAACTGATTCTATAAGTTATTATAATGAGAAACTTTCTCAAATATTAACTTTTTAACTAACAAGAAACGTAATATTTTGACTTAGTATCTCAATATAATAACAAACATTATCATAATAATGAGAAACCTTCTCAAATTAATTAGTTATTAACTCAGCATCTCACAATAATGAGAAAGTTTCTTATTATAATGATAATGTTTGTTATTATATTGAGATACTAAGTCAAAATATTAACTTTCTTATTATTTTGAGCAAGTTTTGTAATTATTTTGAGTTACTAAGTCAAAATTTAGAGAAAGTTTCTTATTATAATGATTTTTTTCCATCACATTGGCACAATTTGGATCCATATAGTTCAAATCTGTTTGACTGCCTCCATAATAACCTCACTTTACTGAGAATAAACCGTTGGCCACGTCCCAAAATGACTGATTTGTCCAGTTTTTCAAAAAATAAAAATAACCAATAAAGTAACATTTCAAAAACAACATACGCACTTTTGTATCTGTAAAAAACTAAATAATAATAATACTTAATAAATGATAAACTACTCATTAAATAAATAAATTCCACATAGATATGACCAGAAAAGATATTTCCAACGCCACACAATCACAAAACCAGACGTTTGAAACCAACACCTCAACTTTAATAATCCTTAATTGTGACATGTCACTCATTCTTCAAATAATAACATCGGCCCCTTTCAAACCCAGCAGTTTAATATCTTTAACAAAACAAAAACACATTCATTTTTTTCATACAGTATCAAAACAAGAGCTCCCTCCTTTTTTCTTAAAATAAAAAACAAAATTAAATCTCTTTGCAAAGTTTTTTTTAGTGCAGAAAATAAATATCACAAATTACTCCTCACTCATTGGTATCAAATCGGCCGCCGTCGACCTCCTGCTCGAAACCGAGGAGTAAAAACATGGATCACAACTCGTCTGTGTTTGTGTCTCACAGGTTATTTCTTTATATTGGACAGTTTGTTTTTCTTTTCTTCGTCACTGATCTTAATGTCACTTCACATGAAAACCAATAATCTTACATTAATTACGTTTTTTGGTCATATTTCATGTTGAAATTCCTGCAGAAGGTTTTTTGTTGTTGTTTGTGAAATTTGCTCATCATTACTTTCACATTGAGAAACCAATTAATAAACTAAAACATTCATCTGTAGACTTCATATTATCATATAAAGTAAAACATAAAACGTTCAAGAACACTTCTGTTCACTTCTGAGGCTGTTTAAGGCTTATTACTTATTCTCTAGGTGGGAATTAAATCCTTATAAAATATTTATCAGTAGCATTTTTAAGTATGAAATTCTTCATTAGTCTTAATTTTCTGGTTTCTAGATTAAATGAAAAAGGTAAACAAATGGAAACATGTCCCAATTCCACACTACACACTTATTTAAATCAGTAGTGACTAAATTAAGTATAATAAAGAAGTCAATGTGCAGAGTGCTGTTGATGGACACACAATACAATGCAGAAAGGAAATGGAGGCGCTTAGGAGGAAATCAAAAGAAATATTCAACCTGTTAAAGTTTAACTGGCAGTGAGACGTTGCACTTATTGTATAACATTAGTACAAATATTAAAATATTAGGACTTTTTGGACACTGACAGCTAAAACAATAAACTATGATGTTAGTATGTGAGCACATACTGTTTAAAGTTAGTGTAGTATGGATTCAGGACACGTTGTGAGTACAATGAGGTGTTGATGCTGCGTTCGTGTCACATTGGATACGAGTTTCCTACTAAAATACTGTTCATGTCGTCTTTTAAGTCCTAAATTTGAAGAATATTTCTGGGGGAAAAAAAGTTATTCAGTTTCTGGCAGAGTTAGATGAGAAGACTGATACCGCTGTTACATAGGAAGACATCTGAGTGTGATACCTTCTCATCTAACTGTCAGCAAGAAAGCAAATAAACATATTTTCCAGCTAAAATGTTCAACTTTTACATTATTGAATCTGAACTCAAACACTTTCTGACAGGCACGTGATGCATTTTAAAAAGGTTAAATCTAACTTTAATAATAATTATTAATAATTATGTTAATCTGCATGCAGGAATAGATCCAAATATGAAACTTTAGTCGTTATCGATTCATTTTTGGTGGCACATTATGAGCCCAAACTTTATATGTGGGATTGAAATCTTAACCTCCTGTTTCTGCTCTGCACAGATCCTGAACTTAAGCACTTTAGTTGTTTTAACACATTCACTGTAGAAGCTTTCACTAGTCCAGAGTTATGTACCAGGATGAGGTTAGTGTTGGTTTGACTGGTTTTCACTTGAGATGAGCTGCAACACTGATAATCTGAAATCTGTTCGTTAAAGAGCCGACTGTGTAAAAACAGGTCAGTAAGAAAGTGGTGAGAAAAAGATAAATGGACATTTGTTTTGACTTCCATATAAACCCTTTAAAAATAGTTTTCCTCCTCTTCCCGCCACTATAGATACCAGTTTCAACACAAATGTAATCAGTTAGACATGAAACAACGGCTGGATATCAGGAATTATTAACTCAGTGGGAGCTTTATATTTCGTTTGGTGGTTAAAGCTGCAGGTAAACGTTTATAAAAATCACTTTTTGTCCTGACAGTTTCACATCAGGTGTGTGAGGTTAACTCCACTGGCCACATTCAGTATGACAAGACACAAATTTCACCTCCACAGGCACCCGCATTCGTACACGTGTGACTGTAAGTTGAAAAGTAAACAAGGCTTCAAAATAAAAGCCCCCACCCACAGAGTGACGATTCCTTCCAGAAAAAAAAGCTGCAAGAGAGTTGGTGCTTCAAAATAAAAAGCTGCCCAGGACGGTGCTGCAGTGTCAGAATAAAACTGATCTAGAAGTGGCTCTGACGAAAAAAAGGCTTCAAAATAAAATCCACCCTCATCAGCGCAGGTTCCAAAATAAGAGCGCTCCAGAGAAAAGAAAAAGAGAAAAAAGAGGATAAAGATGTTTAGTTGTTGTCCGTTTGTTTCACATGGCAGGAGCCAGATTGTACATCCCGTCTCTGCATGTGTCTGTCATGTTGTATGTTGTGACTTGCAGTTTGCATATAACGTCATACCAGACACACTTCCTGTACGTGTGCTAATGTTTTCGTCCGAAGACCAGAGCGGCTTTCAAAGTCTTTTATCCTCCTTAGTTTGTGTTTGCTCCCTGTGAGGATAAAGTGAGACCTCGAGCAGTTTCTCCTTTCCTGGTAGAGACTGCCCAGCCAGGCGGTGTGCGTATGAGTGTGTGTGGTGTGTGTGTGTGTGTGTGTGTGTGTGTGTGTGTGCGTTTTATTTAAGGACTAGTGTAGCCTCGGAGCCATCTTTCCTCTTCAGATACAGTCCATAGCTGAGATGGTGTTCCCTCCTCAAGAAGGCGTAGAAATAATCCGACACCAGCAGAATCTGAGGGGAAATAAACATGAGTTTGAGTCATTTCTGCTCTTAAATAATTCATTTAAATAATAGTGAGAGATATTTTGACTTGTCATGTCAGTAGAAGCACAGGTGTTACCATTAACATTAAGTTCTGTTCAAGTGCAGTAAGCCAGCACGTATAACACATTCATTCATTTTAGTATCTAAAACGTTTCCTACTGCGTCAAAATGTCAAACGACAAATTCCCCCCCGACTGCCGTTCACACCATCCTACCTGTGCCACGTTGAACAGCAGCGTTATGGCGTAGTAGAAGTTGGAGTTGGCGCTGCCGGCGTAGATCCAGAGGTGCCAGAGAACAGGAAAGAGAGCCGAACAGGCCAACAGGACGCAGGACACCAAGAAGATGTTCCTCAAGACTGAACAGGACAGAAGAGAAGATGTCACAGGTAATAATAAATCTAATAAATAAAATTAAAACATTTGCTTTAGAGAGCTACAATGTGAAACATCTCAACAGCTGTTTGAACAAACATTCACGTCCCATGAGGATGAATTTAAAAGCCTCCACTGATTTCATCTACGTCCACCAGCAGCTGCTCTCCTTCACGACAGCAGGCCTCCACAGTGATGATCAATGCAGATCAGCTGCTGCCATGTATATATTTATTTTTACCATGTATACTGACTACTACAAGCATTTCCCTAAGCTAAATGTTGTTAGCCTTAAACCTGCTACTGAAGAAGTATTGTGGGTGTTGTGATAATTAATGTCCAACATCTTCTGTGTTATTCACTCACATCTGTGCAGGTGACTCCAGACAGGGAGGAAGGCCATGTAGAGGGCGATGTCTCCCACAGTGGGGTAAGACTTAAAGATGGAGATCACAGCTAACTGCATGAAGATCAGAAACACTGGATGCTCCCTGTGACGCAGACACAGACAGGATTATTCAAGAGAATGAAGGTTAAAGATGAAAAGAAAAAGAACGACAGCGTGCGGAGGACTTACTTGAGTTTGATGGACAGAGGGATGGTGTAGAAGAAGACGTTGATCTGGAAAACGCAGAGGAAAAAGAGGCGGAAGTGTTCGAACATCTCGGCGAAGAAATACCAGAAGAGGCCGATGTTCGGGGTCAGGTCTGGTACTGAGAGACTGGAGAGAGGGAGAGGGAAACCTCATTTAATCAGTTTTAAACATGAACACATACTGAGAGGGACATCCAGCGCTCTCTGGTGGACAAACTGTGGTACTGCTGATGGTGACACTGTTGCTAAATTACCTCAAACATGTCGGAGGCGTTATTGTACTGCAGTTTCCTGTTGCTAACCAACATATAGACTGATAATAACATTAATTATGATGATTAATGGTTTCATTTGTGTAGCATTACAGACGTATTACACTTTAGATAGGGGGCCTTTTTGTGCATTTCTTAGCTAACATAGTGTTCCCTTCACGCTAGTTGCCATCTGCAATTACATCGCTAGAGGCCACTGAATCCTACACACTGGTCCTTTAACAGACATTTATTTCAATGGAAATCTCCAGATTGCCACTATAACCACTGTCTTGGCATCTAATAAGTCTGTAAGCTTCCCGGTTCAAATGTCATCCTCTCGTCAGGAGTGCCAGCAGCATCACACCCACATCAGCTCAACCTCTCACCCTTTTCACAGTGGTATTGTTAGTTTGAACGTGACCAACGATGTACATCTGTAAATATGGTCCCACTTTTAAAAAGACGCCCGGTGGAGTTTTCTTGTAAACGAACAAAAAGCTGTGTTTACATTCAGCTTTACTCCTGAGTCAAACAAAGCTCTGCTCGTCGGATCATCACTCACATGAAGCCGTAGACAGACGGCACGTAGTCCCACGAGCCGAGCAGGAAAAAGGAGAGACCGACGATGACGAACAGGCTGCCCAGGTACATGAAGGCATACTGCGCAATGAACCACCAGAAGCTGACACGCCGGAAGTTCACCGGGATGAACTGACGCTGGGGGAGGAGAGACAGACACATGGAAAGGCATTAATCAAAAGGTATGAATCATATTTAAATATTTTTAAAGCAAAGTGAGAAGGGGTTGCAAGAATAAATAGGTGATAAAAGGGACAGAACAAGCTGTAAAACATACCTGCATCAGATACAGCAGTGCTGGAGCGCACAGAGTCAGAGGGTAGATGGACTGATATGTGGCCAAGGACAGAAATATGGCACTCAGCAAGACATTTCCTGCAACACAAACATAAATTATCACCTCAGGAGAGTTTCAACAAACTGCCTGAAGATACATTTTAATATTTCAGAGACAGTCAAAGTGCTGCTTTAAGAAAACAGTCCACTCAGGTAGAAATGGCAGTGAGAGAGTCGTTCTTTACCTTTTATTGTAGTAAGGATGAAGAGGGAGATGACGGCGTTGTTCAGACCACAGGTTGACTTGGCGACGCAGGACAGGATGGTGAACGGGTTCAACAGGTAACTGTGAGAGAAGAAGAGTCGATGTGATGATAGAATTAGTTTCCTGATATCATAAAGACTCTAAGATGAGGATAATTAGCTCTGGTGTTTCCTTCATAACCTTTAAAGCCATTTTTTGCTTTTGAGTCTACAGTCATGTAGGGCTGCAACTAACGATTACTTTCATTGTCGATCAGTGTCTTATTTAATTAGTCGTTTGGTCCATAAAATGTCAGAAAATGTAGAAAAATGTTGATCAGTGTTTGCCAAAGCTCAAGGTGACGTCCTCAAATGTCTTGTTTGGTCCACAACCCAAAGATCTTCAGTTCACTGTCACAGAGGACGAATGAAGCCAGAAAATATTCACATCTGAAATCTCTAAAATCAGAGAATTTGGACTTTTTTCTTGAAAGAAAAGACTCCAGCACGACTTGTGCAGTCACAACATCTACAAGCTTACTGACACCAAGGTTGTTGACTTTCCTGACACCTGAGATCTGTCTCTGGCCCATCCTGCCTGATCCCCCATCAGCAAGCTACGCTCAGGGTTCAGCGAGTCGTCTGACATGTATCTCGCAGAATCACAGCCAGAACCAGGATCACGTCCTCTGACATAATCTGACATAATTGGGTGTTTGCTGTGTGGAAGCGTGCTGGGCTTTAACGCAGTCTGAGGGCTGCGTGTGGATACTTACAACATGGCGACTTTCAGAGGGATGTAGTACATTTCTTTGGGGCTTCTGATGAGCTCCAGGCAGTCGAGGGGGTAGCGGTCTGCCTCCAAGGCGTATTTCTGCTTTCTGAACTGAAACAGCATCGACACATACGTCACTACAAGCACAGGAGAATACGACACATCGATCCTACAATACAAAATAACACTGAATATCAAAGACTTATCTGTAGAAACTCTATAATTTATTAATCACAACTCTGCCATGTAGCAGAGAAACATAAAACATAGTTGTAACATATTTCTTGTTGGATATACGATCCATATTAGTTTCATGTTACAGCTTTAATGTGTTTAACATGTTGTGATTCCACTTTAAATTCTGGTATTTTCTAACTGGGTTTATCAGATTTAAAAATACGGGAACATCCTTTTAATTTCCATACTTTTATTTGATATTTTCTGTATTTTTAAGGACACTTTACTGTTTTCTTACCACTTGTTTGTTGTAGTCCCTCACTGCCATGTAGAGAGCCACAGCAGTGATCACATCTGCCAACTACAGAGACAGGAACACAGAGGATGAGCAGCTGAGCCTCTTGCACATAAAACACACCTACATACTTTCTGTTTTAAATCACCAGAGGCAGAAATGTGTTATCATGGGGAGAGCAGTTTAAATTAAAGTGCTGTGCAGACAGCTGAGCTTTCCCATCATGGCTCACATTACAGAAAATCCTCCCTCATATTCAGAAGAGAACATCTGTGCAAAGTTATTTCAGTAAGAAATATAAAATAAGCTGCAAATATTCAGAGCAAAGTGTTGCTTCTTGATCGGCCTATAAATATTTAAAACACTCACCATGAATGTTATCTCTGCGTAGTCCACCAGAAAGTGAAAGAGGTAAATGATGAGAGGAGTCTGAAGGGAAAAGAGACATCAGAGCACACACACAATAAAACATATTTATCTCAACAGTAGAGAGAGAGAGGATTGATTTTACACTAAGTATCTATCTATCTATCTATCTATCTATCTATCTATCTATCTATCTATCTATCTATCT
>JAGRRF010009292.1:28428531-28450043 GCA_019097615.1 Morone chrysops
GAAACATTTAAAAAAAAAAAAAAAGCTTGAAATGTGGTTCTTTACAGTTGTTTATGTTTGGATTGTTGTTCATTAAACAACTCGGTTGATAAAATATTTCATGCCAAAAATCTCTAATAAAAATCTGACTTTCTCTTTGGTCTCTGTGCTTGCTGTTGTGTGTTTCTTTCTCTGTCAGGGCTCTTTATAATATATATGTATATATCTATGGGTGAGGACGGAGGAGCTAAAGCCAGTTTCTTCCTCTTATCTCTCTCTTCTCACCACCTTCCTCTCTGTTCTCTGATGTTATTCATGCTTCTGTGATCTTCCCTGACTTCATTCACTTTCTCTTCTTCTTCTAAATTCCTGTCACTCTTCGTTCTTTCCTCGTGTTCTCTGATTTTCTTCTGATCTCTGCTTTTTCTTTAGTCCCATAACTCGTCTGCCTTTCTCTCTCCCTGACCTTGACCCTAATTCTTTAAATGTGTCTTTTGTTCTCCTTTCTTTTATTCTCAGAGAAGAACACTGTTACTTCCCTTTTTCAACTATCTGGTTGTTAAAGGTCCAGTTTGTAGGATTTAGTGGCATTTAGCGCCGTAGTTGCGCGAAGGAGAAACTACGACGGGCATGAAATTCACAACATACATGAACGCCTCTGTCTAGAGTTTGGTTTGTCCTTTCTGGGCTACTGTAGAAACATGGTGTGTGTAGATAAAATCAGCTCATTCTAAGGTAAAAAAAAAAAAACAATTATTCTTATATTCAGATGATTATAGACTGATGAAAACATACCTATGAATATTAAATTTCTGCTAATAGATCCTCCTCAGTGCTATTTTTCTGTCTCCAATTTACCATTACTTTATATTTACCATTTATCAGTCTCTTTCTTTCTAGTTTAATAAGTCTCTTCTCAATGCTTTCAGCTCAGCAAGCTGTTATTTTCCTGCAGGCAGGTGACAAACAGCCATTTTCTAATTCTCTTTATCCGTCCCAGGAGTGCTGAGAGGTAAATATAGTAGCAGACGCCACAGGTAGTTGATGCTCTGGTCACAGCGGTGCTCCCGCTCAGAGCAGGGAAAAATAGCACACAGCGGGAGGTAGAAATGTTTCACCAGAGTCTGAAAACAGAGAGGCAGCAGAGTTTTAACAAGCTAGTTAAACTGTCAGATCCAGGCGATCATCGTGGTATAGAAATAGGAATCAACTCTTTTTTTCCCTTTCAACAACACGTAAGAGTCTGACAGACATTTTAAGACCATTTAATGCCACTGATGTAATGATAAGCATAATAATGTAGAAGTACAACCCTTCAAAGAGCATTAAACTGTTAGTTCTGAAGAATATTTAGACATCTTAATGTTCATTCAGCTCAGACATTATGAAAGCACACTTGAAAGTTAAGTTGTTCTTTATTGATCCCTGTAGGGAAATCCATTCTCTGCATTTGACCCATCTTAAGTATTAATAGCAGTGGACCACCTCCAGACCCGAGCCTTGTCTCATCAAGGCCACTGACAGCAAGAATTTAACTATAATAACTGTTTAAATGGAGAAACCTGCTCAAACACGGGGAGAACATGCAGACTCCACACTGAAGGGTCCTGCCCCAGCCAGGATTCAAACCCACAACCTTCTTTCTATGAGGCGACTGAGTGCTAACCAGTCTTAACAAACACGCCAGGCACTGTCGGTATCTTGCATTGAGCTGCTAATGTAATAAATGTGACCGGTTTATTCAATGATAGTGCTAACAGGTCTGATATTTAAATAAACATTTCACCTGCTCATCATGTTAACTATATACCACTGTGAATACGTTGGAGCAATCAGTGAGAACACATCTGATCTGATCCTGCCTCAGTTTTATCATTAAGAATTCAGACGATGTGATATTTCTGCTCTCAGCTTTTCTTTTTAAACACGCAGACAGAAATATAAATGTGCTTTGTGCTCTTCTTTAAACTGTTCCTGACTCCTGATTCTGTCTGGTTCATCTCTTTAGGGAGTCAGCACACAGCTTCCTCTGTCTCTTTATTCAAACTCAGCCACTGAACTGAGCTGTTTTCTCTGTTCATTAACACCCTTTTATGCTCCGGGACGTTGTAAAAACACAAGACAATTTAAATTTATATGACTTACATAAACAATCTCACTTCTCTGGGAGGTAAATGAGAGGGGAGTGGAGGCGACGGGGATGTAAATAAATATAATAATTCACAATTCACAGCTCAGTGAGATTCACCTGGGTTGTGTCTTGTTTAATTAGAGGATCTGGCGGAGGGAAGATGAAGTGTCTGTAGGCTGAGAGTCTCTGTGGGTAAAGACAGAAGAGAGCGTCTCATTTTGTCTTGTGGGAAACATTATTCTGCGACAGCCGTGAGTCACCTTGACTGAGGATGTGTGTGACACGGCACCACTCACACTCATTAAAGAGAGACAGCAGAGAGAGAGAGAGAAATAATTAATACAAAAACTAAAGACAAGACTGAGAGGGAGGGAGACAAAAAGAGACAAAGAACGAACATGGAGGCAATTTAAATCTACCAAAGGACTGAAGGCGACAATAATGAGAGAAAAATGCTTTAAAGAAAGTAGTTGATAAGAGAAAAGTGGGAAAAGAGTGAGAACTGACAGTTTTAAAAAAACAATCTTTTTTTATTACTGTAGAGAGAGTCACACTGGCTCCTATAAAACGTGTTGCATTGTGGGTTGTTTGCAGCCTTAATGTTGTTTAATAAGTCAAAGAGTTTCTGTATGTAAATCAATGTTTAAATATTTTGTTCTATTCAGTTATTTTAAAATATAAATATTGTTTATACGTTTTCTGCTTTTGTAGTGTGAACGGAGCTATGACTGCATTGTATTTAAGGTCCATTATTATTTATTGTTGTTGTTTTATCTTATATTATTATAAATTATTATATTATTGTTGGGTATTTTATTTCATTTAATTTTCTTTTTTAATTGTATAATTAAAGTTTTCTTCTGGATGCCGTTGGTATACGACGCTGTGCTGATGTGTTGCTAGGTGGTTGCTAGGGTTTCTGTTTAACTGGCACAAGTTGCAGTGATGAATGGTATCCATGGCAACCCGAATCCTCGATTTCAACCTTCTACATAGTTTGTAAAATGTCATAGTTTGTAAAATGTCATAAAATGTCATAAAAAACATTGATGTTTTTATCCTAACGTGCTATTAAAGTTAAACCACGTTGCTGTTTATGGGTCGTTGTATGAGTGCAGTGAGCCTTCAGCTACAGAGGATTAATTCAACACAAAACAAAGACGGAGAAGAAAGAATAAAGAAATAATAAAGAATAAATAAAGAAGTTGAAACAGAGAAAACAGGAGGAAAACCAAAACAAGCAGACAGAAGGATGGAGACCAAAACTAAAAGAGAAAAAGGTAATAAAAGAAGGACTGACAGATGGATTTGACAGATGGGTAGAAGGCTACCTGTATTATCCTCCAGCTGTGTGTGTGTGTGTGTGTGTGTGTGTGAGTGTGTGTGTGTGTGTGTGAGGCCCAGCTGGATTATTGTTATCCTCAAACACACGTTAATGTTTTTTTATGGATTAACTCCACAAACTGACTTAAAACACAGTGAAGAGAAACTAACAGCAGTGAAAACAGTAAAACACACGGAGGCTGGAGGTCATTACACACACACACACACACACACACACACACACACACACACAGACCAAGGTCGCAGCAGGTCTCGGATAATAAATCTCTTTGCCAGCTGTGTGAAGAGGCTGCCACCACTTGAGACACTCTGAAGCGGTGACATGGAGACACTGGAGAGACGACTTGTTTGGGGTCAATTACAGGAAGTGTGTGTGTGTACAGTAACATCACTCAACCGATCGCTCCTCAGAGTGGGACTGTGGTCACCTCCGTTTTAAAGTCACACTAACGCTGACAGCCGAAGCCTCAGAAGGAAGATAATAATATATTGTATTTTTTTTTGTATTGTATTGTATTTATTATTATTATTATATTATAATTATATTATAATTAGGCTTTATGTCAGCCTGTTGGTTTTCGTTCCAGACTGAAATATCTCAACAACTATTTGATGGATTACCAGTAATGTTTGAACAATGTTCCCCAGAGGATGAATCCTAATGACTTTAGACTTCTTCTCCAGCTCCACTGCGAGGATGACTTTTGTGACTTTGAGTGAAAACATTTGTCTCGTATATTAATGTTCCTCTCGGGATGAATTATAAAAACGTTGGTGATGACCTTTCATCTAAAAGTTATTTAACGTCAGCTGTACTTAAGTGAATAATCTGTAGGTGAGGAACCAAGATTTTGGTTCTGGTTCCGTTTGTAGTACAAGTATCCGATCACGTTAAACTCTGCATTCATATGTAGATATCTGTTTATAGAGATTAGCCGAAATGAGTCTTTCTCATGATTCTTACTAATCGGACTGCAGAGGAATTTAACCACTGGCTGTCCCACTCTGGTTGTTGTGTGTGTTTCCCCTGTTTCTGTGCAGGAGAGCTACACCTGATTTGACTTGCTCCCTGATTGCTCGGATATATAGAGAGTTATGTTAGTTATGTCTCTCTCCTCTTAGCCAGCAGGTTCGTGGTTTGTTTGTGTTTTGTGTTTGCTTAGATTTATTGTTCACACACTCACTATTCTACTGACATCACTGATTTACATATTGTTATACTTGTATAGTTTAATATTGCTTAAATAAATACATTTAATTATCTGTGTGGCCTTCCTTTGTTTTGTCTGAACTTACAGCCGGTTTATAACATCTGGAAGCCCTGAAACATTATACCTGCTGAACATCAGTATGTAACCATGTTAACACTTACCATGTGAGTAAATGCACTGAACTCACAGACACTGGGTTTGTCTTTTGTGCCCCGACAGAGACGCCTGAATCAATAAAGTCAAATGCCAACAGTCAGGTAGAGGTTTTGACAGCGTCTTGCCCACAAACACTTACACCCACAGCGAGTCGCCCTGCCGCCTGATCTCCGCTGCAGATCAAGATGTTCAATGCAAATAAGGTTCATCTGAGGTTTAAAAAGAGACCCGACCAGAGAGCAGTCAGACACGCTGGATTAAAAACAAACAGCAAAAACAGAAAGTTTATTGGTCACGTTAACAAAATCATACTTAAAAATCAGCATCGTCGTTACATACAGTATACAGCATCCTCAGTATGTACAGGAACAAGGCATCGGACCTTTACAGCGTCACACACTAATAACATGCAGATTCACTTCGCCTCCTGAAGCACACAAAGCAGCAGGTTTTTTTAAACTACGAGTGGGGACCAAAGATAGGAGATGGGCCCGAATGATGACGTAAAGAAAGATCACATATATGTATTCACTGGATTCCTAGAACGAGCATATACAGTATTTCTTCAGTTATAGAACATTTAAAACTCCCAACATTCATCCTCAGTTGGTTTCAAATCAGATGTATAAGAGGAATGTTTTAAGAGGAGTTGGATTAATTGTATAAAATGATGAAAAATGCTAATGAATAATCGTCACAAATAAACACTTGTGATTAACATACTGCAGTTACACACTGTACACAAGTAACTGTGCTCTTCATTAAAATACACCATAGAGCCAACCGGGGGGGTCTGTGCAGGTGAAACCACTTCAGTTCGACTTTGATTGTTTTGGTTATCAGGACTGGAAACGCAACACAATCTTCATCATCGGGAGAAATACAGGAATTAACACAAACGTTGCTCTTTCATCCTGTGGTAACAACCGAGTCTTTATAAAAGTCATCCTCAAAACAGACAGACATTAATTCCCATTTTTATAAGAGTCTGTAAGCTTTAACATGCTTTAGGGTTTCCTGTTCTTGTGCTGCTGCGTAAAGTTTCATACATCCAGTTTGGAAGGTGATCACAGAAAAGACTGAACTAAAAAATATTTAAGGCTCATGATTTTACCAATATTCACCAAAAACAAACCTTTAATTTCTTTTTAACAAGTGGACGACTCTTAATGTAGCTTTTTTTCCCGAATTTCAAGAGAAAAATCTGAAGAGAAAAAGCAAATAAACTGCAAATAAAACATTAACAATATTTTAAAATCTCTGGTTATATATTGAAAAGAGCTAATACGACTCTGCCTGCTTTATAACAGTTTAAAGACCCTGGTTTTCTCTCATAGATTAAAGGGATATTTCACTTTTCTCAAGTAATATCACAACAGTCATTAGATCAAAATGTAGTTTTGTAGTAAACATTTCCACCAGCTAACAGTCCAACTAAGCTACTTAAAAAAACAAGTGATATATCCCTTTAATGTCCGTTTATTTTCTGTGCTAAATGTTACTTTCATTGTCATATATTGATTGCAAAAGATTCACATCTTTGATTCACAAACAGACACAACTTCCTTCTTCAGGCCACGTAATAGTTCTTTTTTTCATTCTTTTCTTACATTTCATAGACTTTAATATTCATTGTTTCATTCTGGGTTTACTCAGAGCGATATTTCACCCGGGTAGAATCGATTACATTTAAATTCATGAACAGTCAGCAGCCCTGAGGCATCTGTCATTGTCTCGTTCCTGCTTTTATTCTGAAGGCTACAAATGTTACAGTACTACCAACACACAGAAGACTTCAGGCAATGTGACCTCAAACAGCACATTTATTGTAAAACCTCTCCATATTCACTTTTTGAAAAGAGACTGAAGGCTTTGTATTATTGACATTCACCATTGTAACTACAGGGAATTGTGACTGTGGATCAAACTCTCAGCTAAAGGTTTCTCACATTTACTGTTCATGGCAGCTTGCAGTCCAGTTGTGTGGTTAAATATTGTGTAATAGCTGGTGTAAAGCTATGTATCCATAGTTTTGTGTTTTTAAAATCAGGTTAAATTGACTGCAATAAAAGATGTAATCATTTTAAAATGGTGGGAAATCATTCAACCCTAGTGTGGCTGTAATTTATGGATTTGACGGGATGTAATGGGAGAATTGGGATGGAGGAAACATTTTGTAGAAGGAAAATGTCATGTAAGTGTTGTTACAATTACTGCTAGTAACCATTAGAGGTCAATAAAAGTCTCAGATTACTTTTAAATTCAAATTAAAAAGCCTGATGACGACCATAGCTGTTTATTAACGTTTGGACGCACCCCAAAAAATGTTCCACCTGAGTGAAATATCGCTTTATCTCGTTAAATATACATCTATTAACTCTGCACTTTTTAAAACAGAATAAAAGAAAAGAGCAGGAATGTTTTTACAGTAGTGTTTCCAAGGCGACTGCACTGAAATCATGTGACCGTTTACACCAAAGTGTTTCACATGTGAAACCGTGTGACCGACAGATATTTGTGATATATTGCGTGACACTGCTGTGATGGTGCCGACCTTCCTGCATTACAGCATTAATTTGTACATTCATTGAGTCTCTGAGTAAAATGCTACTGCTGTGTGTGTTACATTTGTGCATATTATATATCTGTACATAAAGGGAAGCATCCAGCTCCAGCCTGTGCAGAGGAAGTACCATTCAGTCTGGGTGTTTTCAGTGGGGCGGATGTTTTAAACTGAACAAAAATGGAGGCTTTTAGGTGTAAACAGCTGAGGTTTTGTACCAGGAGCTTGATTTTTCACAGCGCCGGCAACCTTCTCTTGTTATTTTCTGAGGCAGCGTGATGTGTAGTGATTAATGAGACTGAGCTCAGGGTCAGAACCATGCACACTGCTGAAGTGTCCTTGAGTGAAGTACTGAATCTCAAGCAGCTGCAGGAACACTACTCTGCTGCAACCTTTGACCATCCGACCCCCTCGCTGTTGGAGAAGAGTGTAACGGGTACGTAGAGGTAACTCATTATTGGTGTGACTGCGAGAGGAAAAACAGAATACATAGTCTCTTGCTTCTATTCGCGGGTTCATGTGCAGCCTGCGTGTCCTGCATTCGGAGCATAGGTTTGCAAAGTGTGAAGGGAGACACGTGAAGCAAAGATGCTACGTGAGGCGAACGCAGCGTCAGCAGGGACATGGAGGCAGTTAGTTTAAAAGCCCCCTTGTGTCTGACTGCTGCAATCTGCATCAAAAATCAGAGTCAGAACTGAACACATTGTCAGAATACGCATATTTTTAGATGCGGTGTGAGTTACACTTTCCAAAGATATAATTTTCTCTGTCCACTCCAAATAAACGTCCATTAATCAGCTTAGAAATCAGAGAAAACTTACAGCTGCAGAAGTTGCCTGAGAATCATCATTTTTAAGTTTTCATCAGTATTTCAGTGACAGTTGTCTTATCATACAACAGCAACAGCTAACTCGGCTTACTTTTAATGGTGCCAACTTGCAAAAATGTTAAAAAACGTTTTAAAATCCTGACCGACTTTTAAAATAAAGGATGGTGTTAGAGGGAAGATCTCATGGGGAAGCTGAACAACCTGCAGTAGTAAGATGAATGCTTCCCTCTGAGAAAAATCAAAAGCAGAAGGCCGGTTGTTTATTGATCAGCAAGAACTGGAGATGAGATTTTAATATCTGTCAGCAGCAGTTTGCTCGCTGACATTTACGGCTGCTTGGCAACACTTCTCATTTACTCCTGTACCGATGTAATCCTCCAGATTTGAACTCCTAACCATCAAACATGCTTGAAAAATTATCGATGAGTCTGCGTGCAGGTCTGGAGGTTTAAGACTGGATCTGTAAATTAGATAATCAGGGCCGAACTTCAGTACTGATAAAGGACCAATTTTCATCCTCTGATTGTCTGGAGGGTGAATCTGAGGTAATCTGACCCAGAACTGCTTTAGTCATCAAATCCATGACAACATTATATTTCCCGTTTACATCCCTCAACATTTACTGCTTGATTATTAAAGAATAATAAGAACTACACTATAAATATATATACTTTGACATTATTCAACCTTAGAAGTCCATCATGGTTCTTATATTCCTGGAGGGCTGATACTCGCAGATATTTGCCTGTTGCAGATATATAATCGCTCACATTTACTTACATGCTAATAATCAGATAACTTTGGGATTTAAAGTCCAGATGAATCAACAAGTATGTAAAAAATCATAAACTTGTGTTTTATTCTGTTGGCTTCGTCCTCCTGATCTCCTGCAGCGAGTTCTGACTGCTCAGCTGAAGTCTGCCCTTGGACTTATCGTGTGAATTAAAGCTATTCGCTCATCTACCAACAGATGATTTGTACTAAAAAATGTGTGATTTATTCCCCCAGTGGCTCCTCAGGTTTACGTTTCCCCTCATCAGGGACACAATCAGGGTTTATAACACTGTCTCCTCTCTCGTGTCCTCACAAGGACTTTCCATGACATACGAGAACTGCTCTAGCAATGGTCCTTGATATAAATAGACTATTTCTATGGTAACAGAGTCATTGTGCTGCCGACAGAATAAAGATTGATTTTCTTTGTCTTTGGCCAAGGTGCTCATGTTCGGTCTTGACATTCAAACACGTCACCGAGGAACAGAAACATAGTTTTGCTCTTTTCAGATGCTCTGCACTCACACGTCCTTCCTCTGCCGCCCTTTTCTCCCATTCCGATCTCTAGTAAAAGTCCATTAATGGATTCATTCAAAAGGTTTTTTTTATGCATTTTGTGTGAACAAACTCTTTAATTTCACTTTCTAGACTCTTTAGGGTGAACACATCTTTCTAGCATGTCGCTAACTAGCATAAATCACCGTGATTACACAGTAAAAATGTTGGTTTAATGTGTTTCTTTCTTTCTAATTTAAAGTATATGAGCTGCCTTTGTGTTTGAAATGTGTTCCATAGTAAACTTGCCCAAAACTAAATAATAACAACTGAAAGTATAACTTACATCTACGTGAACAATCAGTGTTTAACAGACTCATTGTGTCTAATCTGCCTCTTATGTATGATATATTTAAAAATACATACAATAGATATATATATATATTATATATTCTTAAAAGAGTACTGCATACATTTAATATTGCACTGACTATAACACCTCATAACCGACAAAATAAACAAACTATTAACATCATCTGTTGTATTCTACCTGGCCCAAACATACATCCGCTCACAGTAGCTCCACTAAAATCACTCCAAGTTGTATTTTAATTTGAGTTTAAACCCTGTTTAAGCTGTATAATGCAGCTGTATGTGTCACACCGGGGGGGTCACAGCAGGAGACAGCTCCTCCCTGCAGATCATCATAAGATCCTTTTAACTTGCAACACGCTGCTTATCCACGGATACATTATTCATGAGCTTATTATAAAGATCATCTGTACATGTGATCAGAAAAGAGCAGAAGAGCAGATTCACTTGTTGATATAAAGTTTTTCAAACGCGCTCCATCTAAAATCTTCCCACTCCTTTCTAACTTTTCATCGTCAGACTTCCCACAACTCCATCTGGAGACACTAAAGGCTTTAAACAAGTTCTCGATCGGCCCCTTTAAGAGTTTTTCCACAAAAGCAATCTACAATCTTTCTGTCTGCTTCCTCCTGACCTGATTCCATCCATCCATCCATCCGTGTAACTAAACTCACTTTAAAACCCTTTCAAACCTCTTCCTTTCCAGCTCCCTGCGTCCAGCCTGTGTGAAGCGAACCATCAGCAGCAATCATTCCCTCTATCAGGTTGTGTTTCTGCTGCTGTGTTGGTTTCCCCCACTAATGAGGACCTGCAGGTTCTAATGTCTGCGTGTCTCCACATGAATCAGCTTTAGAGGGCTATTTTCATGTTTATTTAAACCTTAAGCTGAGCTGTTTATTCTTGTCTTTACTTGTTCTGAGAAACCTGAATGTATCATTGAAGGTATTTAGCTTCCTGCAGAGTCACTCCCCGACTCCCCGACTCCCCCTCCCCCAAATCCATCTCTTCAAGAATCACCTCACGTCATCCAGCGTCTCCGCTGCATCCTATCGGCTCTCCCACATCTTTTTATCTCCTCACACAGAAAACCTCCCTCCCTCCCCTCCACTCTCACTTCTTATTTCTCTTTCTTTCTCCCCAATAAAACTCTCAATCACACTGAAACCACGGAAAGAGTTTGACCTTTGTAGCTTTCCCTTTGGTTGTATACTGGTGAGTTGCAAATTGAAGCAAATGATGGATGGAGGCACCATCACAGGAGGAGAAAATACACAGTAAATGATGTAAATAGTGATTTTCAAGAAAGCTCTGGTACCTACCCTATACCTATCTATCATGAAGACAGTTTAGGATACTTAAGTTGTCCTGTGTCATGGATGTTATAGACAACCAGGCATGTGTGCAGCAGCTACACAATAATGTTCCTGGAACTGGTTAAGAAATGAAGATCCGAAACACCAGCACATACGGAGTTATCGGTGTATCAGAGCTTAAAGAGTCACCTCAGCATCATTGCTTCACCTAAACACACCAGGATCATCTTGCTGGTATTCAACGTTAAAACTGTTTCCTTAAAATTAAAATACAAAATTGTTTGTATCTTCTCTTCAAAAAGAAAATAAAAGTGTTTTCTGAACTACTCTGGGAATTTGCTGCAGCGACTGATGTTGTTGTTTTAAAAAGTATATCCACGTTCTCCAAACTTCCCTCCTGCACCTGGAAGCGTTACACACAGTCGAGTCCAAACTTTAGTCTTTACTCAAAGGACACCTCAGCAGAAACTGTGTCAGGGATTGAACCTGTGACCGTTCATTACCAGAACAGTCTTTAAAATCACAAAGTTGCTACACCAGAGATTATAGAACAGTACTCATCAATATGGATTATATTATATTATTTAATATATCTAACAGATAGTTGTGTAGTGTAGTATTCTCCCTTTTTTAATCATCAGTAGTCACTTCTTTTTAACGTTTTATCTATTGTTTATTTACTGGAGCTGCATAAATTAGTTAATTTATTAATTAGTTGATCAACAGAAAACTAATCTGAGACTATTTAGATAAATAAGGATTTATTTATGTGATTTTTTGGGGCAAAAAAGCCTGAAATTCACTGGTTCCAGCAACTAAAAAGGTGACATTTGCTCATGCTCTTTGATTTTAAACAAGCAATGTAATTATATCGACTTGACCTTTGAGGACGTTTTCACTATTTTCTGACATTTTATGGACCAAACAATAAATCTGCAATGATACAAATCACCAGTTGCAGCCCCAGATTAATCAATATCAGCCCTAATATCTAATAACCATTAAATTCTGTTGTTATTTAATGAATTTGAATGCTGAATATTGAAGCACGAGCTGCTGTTCATCCGCTCAGTTTTGTTCTGTTTGTTTCGATCGAACTGCGGAGGTCAGGAAGCTGCTAACACAAAGAAAGGAATTGGTCCGACTTTCCCAATTTTGCATACCTGTGTTGCGTATTTGGTTACTGAGCATTAGCTTCTGCTGGTCCTCTACATCCGACACGTCTACATGTAGTATTTACAGTATATTTGTACTGTGAAATAAACATATTTTAACAATAAACAGCTTAAGATTAGAGTGTGTGTGTGTGTGTAGCTACATTACCCTTGGCTAATTGTCTCACTATACAGACCCTAATACATTAGCATAATAATATCTGCGTATACACAATGAACAGTGTCTGTGTTTACTCATTAAGGCATATTGTATCCTTACATGACATAAATAACATGTGTTTACATATAATACAAATAAGTAGGTGCTGTGTCATTAAAGGTTCTCCAGAATAAGAGCTGCAGTCAGATAGAAAAAAAAGACCCCGAAAACACCTTGATGTTTGTTTGTTTTTCAATTAAAATTAGCTGTTTTGCAATTTTTAGATTATTATTCTTTTCTTTTCAACATTTAATTAAAGAAACCAGAAAGTAGCTGCAATTGTGAGGTTTTCTCTTCCTACAGCAGTGACTAGCATGTAGCACGGGCTAGTTTTACTGCCCACTAAACACTCAGGGACCTTTAAATGTCAGGTAAATATCATTTATATGTCTTTAAAGGAGCTGCTGATGTTGGATATTCACGTGCAGCCTGATGCAAAGATCCACTCTGCGATGCTGTGGAAAGTGATGCCAGCAGAAAATGCTGATTAGGAAACACGAGGCAACAGTTTTGAGCGATGCAGCACAAGACATCGGATATGTGGGTTCACTGAAAGCAACACGAACCTGTAGAAAGTGTCATTTATGGCCTTCAGCCACCAGCAGTGGAAAGTGTTAAACAACTCTGTCGGGTGAGAAACCCCTGAAGAATCTTACGTCTTCACTTCACAGATTTTCTTGTCACTTGTAAAAGTACACATATTTTTCCAGCTGTCTGAGAATCACCTTCAAACACAGACGCTATTCCAACCAAATGACAGAATATAGCTGCTCAGGAATCAATTCAGGCGGGTTGAGACGTCCTCGTGATGAAAACAGCACAATTTCAACTTGTTTCCACTTTGATGGAAACGGAATTGATTTGGAACCAGGACGCGGTGACAAAAATCGTTCTCATCCGAGAAAAAACAACTCAAGTGGAGGATAAAAATGATTACTGACTAACAGCGTGAAGAGTGTAGAAGGGCTCTTGGACTGCTGATGCAAAGCTTTCTGGGTAATGTGTGTCAGCCTCTTAACAGTGAGTCATATCACTTCTACACCTCTCACCTTTGTCCTTTTCAACGAATTAAAGCTATTGCATTCATCAGGTATATTCAGCTAAATGTCAAACGTTAAAGCTGCATTAAGCAATATTTGACCACAAGGGGGCTCCAAAAACATGGCGCCTCCGTAGCTTAGCAACTTTCTTGCTAGATTTAGACTTTTAATGCCTCTTTAGCAACTATTATTCAAACCAGAGCCTTATAAATGTAGAATCTGTAGGTAAGGGAATGAGGTTTCGGCATTGGAAGCGTTCTGGTTTCTGTTTGCAGTCCGAGGAGCATTGACCAATAATGTTTGCATGCATGTAAACAGCAAAAACGGGCCATTTAGCTTTTTAGCTATTCATTTTCTAGATATCTACTGTCTACACTGGAAGCTCTGAAATATTGGCCCCAGAGGCTAAATCCTCATCCAACATTAGCCGATAGGATCTGAGATTGAAAACCGACTGTTATAATACGAATATTGATATTTGAGGTTGATGTTATTTTTTTAACATAAGCACATAACAAACATTTTAAACATTTATCTGTCATGCTCTAGTTGTGGTTCTAGTTTGTGTCTGTTTTATGGATGCACTTTCTGATGTGCAAGTATTTCCATGATGGTATCACATGTATGAAAATGATTATGCGTCACCATCTGGTTGCTAACATTTTAGCATACAAATGGCTTCTGAAGCTGTTGGCTGGTAACTGCTAAAACGTGCTCTCTGAAAGCACCTTTAGGGCCACTTTAAGGTGATAAAACTATTGAAATATAAACATTAATATTCATTTTACGAGAAACAGACATCATATTTGGAGATTAAAGTCATAATATTACGGAGAAAGTCACAGTATTACAAGGAAAAGGCTGAATCCAGAGAACTAAAACAATGGGCTAAAGAGTTTCATGTACTCAGTGGTAAAAATATTGCTTAATGCAGGTTTCAAACATCCTTTGCTGCCTTTTAATTTGTTTCCTGCAGGTTGCTGAAGGTGACACAGCTGGGCTTCAGTTTTAACATTATTTTATGTCCTGTACTGTTATTGTCCTTTTATTGCCGATGCTGGTGGTTTTGTGTAAATGTCACACCAGAAACACGACTTTCAAAAATGTTGCCTCTGTTTATTTGTGCGAGAGCTAGCATCACACTTTCCATTATACTTTATTTAGATGGTCCAGTAAGACACTCCCACCCAGGGACTGTGATATTCACAGCAGCTGTCAGTTATTTAACGTCTGTGTTAAGGTGAATCTTGTAATTTGGGGTTTAAAATATGGTTTGAAGTTTGAATGTTGAACATCTTCTGGTCACCTGATAGACGAGTGTCAACACTGGACTTCATAAATAAAGTGTTGCTTTCTGCAGTGGCGAACAACCTCCAGGGCTGTTGGACACGATGTGCTTTCTTTTTCTCGTAAAACTCAGTCTCTGATTAACATACTAGGATTTATATTGGAACTGTAATCTCTGATATACAACCATTCATTTCTAAATGTGCTCTCTTTTCCACACTGGCGTAGGCTTACCTCTTTTCTTCCACCGGATCGAGCCCTCTTATGTTAAGTAATACATCCCTTATGATTGGTTAGAATAAATATCCCATAAACTTGGTTTGCGTTCAATCCCAAAGTGCTGGGTCAAAGCTGGGTCGCTCCAGCAGTGAGCCTTGTGCTCAAGATGTGCTTCTCCTGTCAGCACAAATGAGGGACCCGCACCATTTTGCAACCGAGTGCTCCCTCAGAGGAAGGCGAAACAGCTGCAGAGCGAACGTAAAGAGCGGCTAGTCGACTCCGTGTGCAGCAGCTGAAGAAGACGAGGAAGGAGCAGCAGGAGGTGGAGGATGCCTGCTCGGTCCCGGTTCTGATCTGGAGACCCGGCTGGGATCTGGCTGTATGTTATTCCGCGTGTCTGCGTGTTCCACCAAAAACTCCTCACCTCCGTCCCCGCCATCGCCTCCTCCCGCCTCTCCGGTCGCCAGCTGCTTCATCCTCAGGTTGATGGAGCCGTAAGTCCTTTTGGGTCGGACAAACGCCGCCCTGCGTCGGTACATCTCGCCCCGGCAGATGGACACCATGAGCAGCACAGACAGGAACATCCCCCCCAGGGTCAGCAGGCCCAGGCCCGCGATGATACACTTGTCCAGGTGGGAGCCCAGCTGGGCGTAGTACATCTCCAGCTTCTCCATCTGCCGGGCAGACACGGAGTCCGGGTCAACTTTGGCCTCTCGGGGGATGGTGTAGGCGATGACCACCAGGACGATCCCGCTCACCAGGAACACCAGGGCGAAGATGAAGCCGTAGTCCGCTGAGTGGTCGTCGGCGGGGTGGAACTCGGTGAAGTCCTGTCCGTCCTCCTGCCCTCCAGCTCCTTCCTCCTCATCGTACGGCTCCTGATGCTGCTGATCCCCCTAAAAGAAAAACAGAGAAGAAAGATAAAGAAAAGAGAGAAAACCAAGCACAAAAACAAGAAAAAGAGACGTCTTTTCTCTCTAGTGTCACTTGAGTCACATTTTAAAGCAATATTATGTAACTTTACCTTAAAATAACAGCTTCAAAGTCATGCTACACTGACTGTGAATAGGATAAACGGTGCCTCTGTCCTTCCCACCCTCTGTAACCGTCTGTGCGTAACGCTTTACAGCAGTAAAGACACACACCACCAACTATATCACTGATTTTGGTGAAACTTGAATCTTACAAAGAAAATGTTTTCTGGTTTTCCCTCTAATGTCCTCCAGCTGCAACACCTTAACTCTTCCTGGTGGACAGTATGGACAGGCCGCTAACTGGATGCTCAGAGCACCGGGGAGTGTTGGTGTTTACACCGGTCACACAGGAGGTTTAGACCACAGGGAGGAGGACGTTTAAGGGAGGATGGTGACAGAGAGACTCAGCAGCTTTATATGGACATAGTTAATAGCAGAGGCGAAGAGACCTATATATAAGATACGATATATATCATACCAGAAGGCTTTTTTCAGGAGTTAATCTCTTATTGTGTAACCAGACTCCTCTGATGTGTAATGACATCCCTGTGTAACCTTTTATTTGGCCATTTTCAGTTGTAAATCACCACTTTGGTGGAATAAAGACTTCAATCGATAAGGGGCTTGGGGGCACGTTAGCTCCATAATCTGCTCCTCTCCTGTTTATCCTGCACATCATGTCATGTTTAACTTGGGATTCAGCGGTAAGCTTGTATTTAGGATTTTGGGCAGCTTACAGTGCAGAGTCAGTCAGTCAGAGCTCTGATTCATAGCTGCAGTTTGTGAAGAAAGTGGCAAAAATAATTATTGTTTTTGGTGTTTTAGTGCATATAGAGGTGAACCAAAGCTTAGAGTAGAAACTAAATCCCTTTTATGTCTAAATGTTTACAGCAATGTGCCCTGCAACAATTCCTTCAGGTGGAAATGTGAAATTTCTGTGGTTATTAAAACAATAATAATCTAACTGATAATTTATTATGAAGCTTTTTTGGCTGGAGGAAAGTTTTACAAATATAAAACTAACCATGGATCAAACATTTAAAAACAGAAGGAGTCAGAATTGACCTTATTTGTAGTTCGAGGTGTCCTCTCAACAGATTTACAGATTTTTTATAATTGTGGTCTGAGGTGAAATCACTTTTTGGGCCGCGGGGGAATTTTACACTACAATACCAGAAGTGGCCACTGGGTAAAATTGGAATCGACAGCGCCGTATCCGGGTCTCATTAATACATTACAATACATTATTTATTTATTTATGACAAAAATACTCAATCAACTGTTACATAACGGCTAAAAAAATTAACGTATAACATTAAACAAGCGTACTAACGACAAACAACTGTAGTAAAAGTAGTAACCATCAAACCTTGCTGTTGCCTGAAGTTGAGGGTGGACCTGCCGCAGACACAGTCGCCCCCTGCTGTTGGTGGTCATGATCCTCGTCCTGCTGGTAAGAGGCGTTCTCGAAGCCCCGGCCGGCGCTGCCCACAGTGGCCACTGTCCAGGGCGCTGAGCCCGGCGTCGGAGACACGCCTCGCCGGCCTCCTCCGCCCCGAAGCTCCTGGAGCTCTACGGCGTTGAAAGAGGACTCCATCGACATCTGTTGGATGTGCTCATGTCTTCACAATCCCTCCGCTCTGCATTATCCTCACTAATTACAGAGAAAATAATCAGAGTAATGGATACATAACGTTTTAAAACTAATAATAATATTCGTTTCTGTGGTGATCAACACTCTGAAGTATAACATTATAGTCGAATTTTATGTCATATTAATGGTTTCACTCTTTAAATATTTATATTCTGGGGACTAAATCTACACATTAGTGACCTGCAGCCTTGTATTAATGTACTGTGTAAATAATCCTGTAATGTCTATGATATCTCTCTGTAGTGACATTATTTAAGGTATAACTGAATGAACTCTATACAGAGTAATGTTAGTAGCATTATGTTAATATTATTGGATTATTAAAGGTTTTACAGTGAAATAATTAATTAATTTACATTAATTTAGATCAATATTTGATATGAAAAACATATAATCAGTTTATAAAATATGACTTTTACCCAACAGTATAAAGTTGTTAGTTTCCATCATAACAGCTTTGTTGCCAATAGTTAATTTACTTAAGATTTTATTGAAGACTTCACCACTGAGAGTAAATCAATAAAACAGTAAAAAATTAAGCAGTTCTGCTGCACCAGAGAGGTTTTTATCTTCAGGATTGGTTCCTCAACTGAAGCAGCAGGCTATGAATCCATAACACACACACACACACACACACACACACACACACACACACACTAACCACAACCTTTAGACTAATTGTGACCTAAACCTTAAAAAACATCAATCAATCATGTTAAACCTTTTAAAACAACTATGTAGACCGTCGGACCCACTCTCTAGCGCTACACTTCACCATTTAATATGATCAGAACCTTTCAGAAATCTTTATTTGTGTATTATTGTGTGACTTTTATTTCATAATATGTTACTTAATAATACACATTTTATTTGTTTTCACTCCCTGACACTTGATCAACGAGAAATAGCATCATTTGAGTCTTCTGAAGACCAAAAGTAAATGTCTCTCACTGTATTTTCTGTATAACTGAGATCACTCTCAACATTTAATCCTGTTTATTTCTTAAACGTTATTATGTTTGTTTTTATAAAGACTCAGTGCTCTCATCCTATTAGCATTAATGCCACATGGCTAAAAAGACTCAGTCTTGTTACTTTCAGTCTCATTTAGAGTCAAACAGACCATAAAGCAGGGCATGCTTTAGGCCGGAGCTACCTTGTGATTGACAGCTCATTCTCAGTGAGTCCGTCCAGCTCAACACACCAAACTCAGATCAAACTGTCAAACAGTGCTGATCAGATATGGATCCAGATTCTGTTGTTGACTATTTCTCTTCTTAAAATCTGTTCACAAACACATTTTACTGTTTATCTGGAATACGAGACATGTGTGAACAGACGAGTCGCCATTTGTTTCCAAACCAAAAGCAGCCAATGAGAGCAGCTCAACTCGCTTTACGTGACCTCCGCTGGCTCCAACAAACCACAGAGACAACAACAACAATGCCAAAATCTAGGCTTCAAAACACGACTCTACAAACCGATGGGTGACGCCACGATAGGTTCACACTTCAGTGGTGAATAACAGGAGAAAAAAATAATAAAATAATAAAACTAAGCCTGAAAATATTGTATACTTCGGGCTCTTTGGGGTGAGGGTGCGGCCCCTTAAAGCGTCCTCACTTTGCACAAATGTCCTCACTCTGAACTCAAACTGGTCCTCACAAAGATGGATTTACAAGCACACACGAGGATGTAGAACAAAGTGCATAAAAAACAACAAATAAAATAAAAAAAATCATTTAACTAAAGTTTTTCTTTTAGTGTTTTTAACATAATATCTTCCAGAGAATAAACTCACAGTGAGCATCGTTAACACCTCACAGCTCTGGGTGTGAACCTTGTATTCATGCGCATATCAGGCGTGTTCAAACAGCAGCTTTCACACATTGTGATCAGAAGTGAACATTAAAAGCAGGAAGATATCTTCATCTTCCTTATAAAGCTGCCATCTCTCCTCCTGACACACTTTACCCTCTCCCGTCACATCACACCAAAGCTGAGGTGAGATTCCCTCCACAAAATGTGTCATTTTCTTCATTTATCCTCCCGGAAACCTTCATTCATTTATTTATTTATTTATTTAGTTTCTACGGCCGGAGATTAACCGGCGAGCTCCACTGACACAGTTACCGTTTATCCCCGACACATCAAGCACTTCGCCCCCGCAGGGAGGAGAGCCCGAGTGCCCATGGGCAAGGTGTCCGGTCGTCACCATCACTGTGACCTTGTGATGCGCCAAAAACTGCCAAAACCTGGACCACTACACTCACTGTGTGTGTGTGTGTGTGTGTGTAGGAGAGATAATATCAGGATGAACCGGGACAGATAAGAACCACACACCGACTGACACGCTCTTCATTACCCGGACCTGGAGGCAGATAACGCGGACTGACAGCGGAGTCCGACCCGGAGGATGGATCTTATTCTGACACATTATGCAACATAAGTGCTGAATCCTCCGGAGGGAAAACACCGGAGATGCATTCGGTTTCCAGGCGGGCAGCATCCACCCCGCAGCCCCGCTGGATCCGAATAAACACCGATCATCTGCGGGGTGGAGGGGGGGTGGAGGGGGGTTATCGATGAGAGAGGCGATGGCGGAAAGTGATCGGGATGACAGCGGGATCTTACCTGGTGCTGCTGCCGCGACCAGGAGCAGGATCAGACGGACTGTGGACATCCGGAGAGATGGATGCTGCTGGATCATGTGTGAGGAGGATGCAGAGAGAGAGAGAGAGAGAGAGAGAGAGGGAGAGAGGACCCGGGTGGACTGACCATGCGCAGACCCAGCCTGTGGTTTTCTCTGCTGGAGTCTGAGGAGCTGGTGGCGGGTCACAGGAGAGATGGATAGAGCTGAGGTCACATCAGATTTATTCATTAATAAATAAATAAATGTTTGCAGAGGGTGTAACAACAATCAACTACAAAGAAGGCAATCAATGAGATTAAAACTTAATCTCAATATATCATATCATATATAATATCTGACTGGTACAGTGATTTTTGTTGTGGAAAGAAAGACTTTTTTTACTTTTGGCTCCCAAATCCCCCAAAAATGTAATTTATTAATTTGAGATTTGTTTAAAATCTCTTAAAGGACCAGTGTGTGAGGTTAGTGACCTCTGGTGGTTTGAATACAGCTCAGTATGGGACCATTACAGTGATCAGTAACTCTTTATGTCAAGATAGACTTATTAAACCGATCCTTTAAGCAGCTATAATGTCCCTTCACGAAGTTACAATTTATAATTAATGCAAATTCAACCAAACAACTAATGATTTTATTCTTACTGGCATTGATTTTAAGTGAATTATACAAAACAATTGCAACCTTTTTCAACTGCAACTACAACTACATTGAAAGAAAAAGCCTAAAAACAGTTATTTAAACCACGAAGTTGACACCACCATGAAAATGAAGAGAAAGAAATACAGAATAAACCCAGACACAGAGACAGAATATCACATTATAATGTTATATTATATAATAATAATAATAATATACATGAGATTTAACGTAGTAATTTTGTCCGTTTTATACAGATTTGAAAGATGAATAAATAAAAATCTGCTTAATCTTGGTGTGCAAAGATTATAATCTCCATGGAGGAACCCTGCCCGTTACCATGGCAACACATGTCTGGTGAACAAACATTTTATTATGAAAACCATAAAATATATATATATAAAAAATAAATACATCAATTATTAATCATCCAGTCATTTAAAAATGTTTTCACGTAAATAAATGTCACAACGTGTTTTTAACCGGCTGATCGCAGCTCGTACAGCTG
>JAGRRF010009292.1:28562721-28579587 GCA_019097615.1 Morone chrysops
GTGTGTGTGTGTGTGTGTGTGTTACTAACCTTCCTGGGCTGTATTTCTGTGGGTAAATGCTTCCTGCCAGGAAATAGGATTGCTTTCCGAGTCAAAACACTACACACACGCTCACAGTTATACCACTGACATGAATCCGCTCATGCTGTTGATCTAACCCTGATTACAACAATAACCTCAACCAGCCAACAGTTTCTGGGCTTTTAAGTAATTATATAATATATGTGAAGACTGCTTCAACTCACATGAGGAGTCTCTGTCCCTTTTATTTCTCACAGGTCAGTAAAGGTAAAACACAGCTGATCCGAACTGCACACTCTTTGTTCTTTATGCTCCCTGCCACCCTCTAATGTCCTGAAAAGAGAATTTCTTACATTTTAATGTCAGTTTACTTGCCCAGAAAGTTTGTGTTAAAAGGGTGTGGAGTGTGGAAGACAACAGTGTTTACCAGGCAGGGAAGAGCTCTCAGACAGTCTCAAACTAAAGCTATTATTGCAGACCTGCTTTAGGGATGCAGCAATTGGACTGGTATCGATACAGATTTTTTGGCTATTCGACCTTTGGTTGCCAGGGAAACAAAATCTACAAAAATAAGCATCTGTGCCTTGTTGAAGCTCAGTCTATTTCTCTTCTCATCCAAGATGTGAAGCCAGAGCTGAACAGCTGCTCACTGTCGGTGCTGCTGTAAGGAGCACATCAGTATTAACATACAATAAGTGTCAGTGCTGGAAAACCGAGGTGATTATAGTTGGAAATAACAAACACAACATTTAGCAACAGATAGAGTTCGGCCACTGATATCGGTGAATGGCATCTTAGTTGGTCTTACTTGTAATGTAGGAACGCAATTGTCTTAAAAAAGGAAAGTAAATATAAGTATTAGTTGTACTAAAATAGCAAGTGAAATGTAGACAGAACGAACTTTAGCTGTGTGTATCTAATAAACTGTTTCTTTTATCAGCTCTATTACACCGTATCGATCAGATCGGTTTGGTGAGAAAGTTTAACTTCCGCTCTTCGCTGATCTGAGCACTGGTACCAGCTCACACTGGATCGTTACTTTCCAGCTGGCCAGCCGGATACACGTTGGTCTGTGTGTGTGTGTGTGTGTGTGTGTGTGTGTGTGTGTGTGATTGAGCCTTTTTTCACATTTTCTTCCTGGTGTGTACACTGTACATCTGTTTTGAGGCTTTTGCTACTCGTCCACTTGTGGGTGTCTGTGTTTGTATCTGGTGATGTGTATCCATGTGTCTTTGTGTTTCTTTTGTGTGTGTGTGTGTGTGTGTGTGTGTGTGTGTGTGTGAGAGAGTGTGTGTGTGTGTCCTCCCAGGGGTCCTGTGGCATTCAGTTCACAGGTTGGCAGGAGGATGTGAAGGTCAGGAAGCTCCACTGCAGGTCAACAGTCATTAAAACACACATGTTACACCACACAGAGTTACATATCCACTTTCATCTCACAGTGGTCGGTATATTAGAGCGGTTCTACATCAGAGCCGCTGATATAATGAATATCATACATACATTTGAATTAGAAGACAGTTGGGATTAGAGAGACAGATAAAATCCTAATATGTTAAATGATTTAAAATGTTTTGGTGTTGGCGTGAACCACTAACCAGTGTTTTTGCACTAAATAAACTAAACTTTATACTCTTTGAAAACTGAATTTGATCCAGAATGAGACATAGTCTTTAGTTGGTGTGAATGCTGGAAAATATTCACAACATATGTTCTTCTGCATCATTCTTCTGCTGCTTTATTTGGCACTCAACGTAGAAACTTCATTCAAACATAAAAATGTTTAACACAATCAGAACATAGCTGGTTTTAAATGTTTCTACTTTCTGAAATAGTCATTGTTTTCCAGGAATGAATACCCCATTCAAATAAATGGATGTAATGTTCAGAGTTAGAGTGGCATCAGTGGGGTTAAGCTGTTAATTTTTTGTAGAAAGATGTGTGCTCTTTCAAATGATGTAACTATAAGCAAACTGACTTACACATGAGCCTCAAAGTGTCCCATCCAACTGCCCCATTGACTCTAATGTTAACTGAGACCAGAAATCTAAATAGAGTGTGAGTGGTGCCTCTCAGTCTAATTTCTATTAAATGAGCTGTCTGACCCAGGAGTCAATTACAGTCAATCACCATGGCGATCACTGATTGCAGGTGGGAACACACAGCTGAGCGAGATGAGCTAATTAAACCTTTTCCCACTTTTCCCTCTCTTCATGCTCCTTCAGCTTCTTCTTCATACACAGATCCAGCCATCAGTGCAGTTCAGCTTCTCAACATTCAACACTGCAGATTCTTTAGAAAGTGTCTTCTGGAGTTTATTTCTAAAGTATGTGCTAACTCCTCGTGTTTTACTTATTCAACTACCCAAATGGTGTCAACTAGCACTTTTTTAACAATTAATGTTATAAAAACCTGTTTTTCTGAAACATCTGTTTGCCAGATGAAATCTTGAACCTTCTGCTCAGGGGCGGATCTGGAGGGGTAGCAGCTTTACCACCCCTGTCTGGTGTCAAATGCTGTAAGATTGGACACATTGATTTAGAAGAATTGTAAAAATAGACTAAGTGACACTCACAGTAAGAGAACCAGTCCCTGCAGCTTTTCTCCAAAACTCTACAGCTGGCCTAAAAAAAAAAACAACCTTACACAACGATGTCAGCGGCACATCTCATCATCAACCAACCTGTTGACCAAGTTGTATGCTTGGGTAACACACCTCGGCGGTATTTCCACATTCAGGTGATTTTCAGAATTTGCTGTTTAAAACTTGTTTGACTATTTGATGATGATGGATTATATTCACTGTTAGCTCGTAAAAGACTTTTAACACCACGATACGAGGTGTTTCATGTCTGCGGAGGCTCGTAAATTCTTTCTGCTCGCGATCTCGCTCCACATATGAACCCTGGACTCTCTGGGTATCTGGGGTAACTTCCTCTGGTCTGCACAGTCACTTAAACACATAAACACACACACAGATATACTGCATGTACACACACACACAACAATGTCATCGCTGGGGTAACATCCGCTCACACACACACACACACACACACACAAACACACAAAATCCACTGATACATGAGATGTCATCCTCTGATGCAGCTGTTAGACAAACACACACATAACACAGCTAAATGATTAAGAAAACTTCAAATCAAATAAACCGCTTCATTATACAACCAAGACAACACACACACACACACACACATACAGACACACACACACACAGAGATATTTCCCCATGTGGCAGTGAACAGGAGGAATGTACATCTGTATTTGTTCTTGTCAGGGCTGGACTGAAGGCTTGTTTGTATGTTGGATGTATAGACTGACCCAGATGGACACAAACTGTCTGGAAGAAAGATTCAATTCATTGGAGACACGTACACATAACCCCCTGGTTACTGTTGCTATGTCCCCAAAGATATATGTTATATTAAAAAAATATTCACCCACCATTTCCAATCAGTTGCAGCTAATGTGAAGCTTTGCTTTGTTTTAGCTTTTTTTTATTTGCTTGAGCACGAAAACAGCTCAGCAGACAGACAGCTCAACACAATGAAATGACCCAACAGCTGCTGATGGAGGCAGAGCGCTTCCAGATAGCACCAAATACTCCTGATGCACTGCCACAGATACTAAATGATGCCACACATTAGCCCATTAGCTGTGTGTTCACTCATATGTACATACATTACATCAGTGGTTCCTAACATTTTTCCTTAATGTAGCCCTTATCATTGAGTAAACTGACTAAGTGACATATTTTAAGGATATTTCATATTATATTCAGTGCGTAACAATAACAGTAGAGAAGAACTATTAAACTGTTCAATGAAAACCCACAAAACCCACAAACACACTTATAGACTAGCTGGTTAAAGAGCCATGCATTTCCTTTAGGTATTGGTAGAGATCAAAATAAGAGCTAAAAAGAGAGTGAATATTAGACAGATATTATACATTTGCCATGTTGACAGAAACGCCAATGCAAAGTTGCTCTTTGTCTGCTGGATGTGTTAATAGACAACTGTTTACTGATAGGTTTGCATAAAAGTTGTAAAAGGTGATGATACAGTATGTCAGTGGATGGTGATGTCTGTCGCCTGCAAGGGACAAAAAAATCAGTTACTGCTGCTTTAATCCACAAGTGATCTCACAACGAACTACATGAGAGGTGCCGTAAGTTAAAATACAGTTTTTTGTCGAGGAGGAAACCGTTAAATACCAGGATTTCACCAGGATTTACTTTCATCAAAAAAGCTTCAACATAGTAGATAGCTTCAACAGTTTGTCCACTCAGTGTACACACAGCCTTTCCCTCATCTTCCCCAAAATCCTGCTTCGTTCCAGGGCATGACTACTGCTACCACCTGGGTATAATCTCTATTAACCATCATTAGCATTCCTCCCATATTTCCCATGCTCTGTTAGCTTCTGACAATTAGCATTCTACTCATGTTTCTCCAATTGCTCTGACAGGAGGATTCCTCACTGACGGCTCCACTCACCACCGGCAGCAGAACAGCTGTGAGCAACAGAAGATGATGTCTGCTGATGAGCTCTTGTCTTCTTCTCTGAGGACAAGATGATAGTGTCTTATTGTCAGTCAGATGTACTGCTGGACAAAGAGTGTCATCTCTTGTCTCCACTCGTCTTTTATCTGCCCTTTTCCAAACCTGATAGGCCTTTCTGTCCTTTTTCTTCAGATATAACATCTGTCCTGAACAATTTTCTCATTTCATGAAGCCTTTGTTGTCTGTTGAAAATCTAGTTTTCAAGCTTGTTTTCAATATTTTTATTTTTCTTCTCCTATTCAAATCTTTTCATTTTCTAATCATCCTTTCTGTCTTATTCTCTCTGTGTCCTCTGTTTTTTTTTCTCTGCATTTTCTCATGTATTCTCTCTTTCTTCACCCCACTGCCTGTCCATCACAGTGATGCTGAGGTGATGATATACAGGAAGAGGATTGTGGTAAGGCAGAGAAGGGTTGGACAGTAGGCTCCTTTATCCCACTGTAATACACAAAGAGGACCCAGAGAGACGGGGGCCCCTCGACCACACTGTGAAGGATATGAGTGCTGAATGTTGTCCTGCAGGGAGAAGGTCGAGGGTCTCTGTACAATACTGCTCCTGTACACACAGACATACACGTGTGTTTCCCCTGTGAGGATTCAAAACTTTATTTTAATCCAATTTCCCATTATCCTAAAATGAATGAGTGTCACTCTTCTCTTCCATTAAACTCAACACCAACCTTAACCTCAATCTCTTTCTTAACCTTAATACTTAACAGAATCCTGACCTCTACCTTAAACCTCAGCCTGAAAGGGATGTTTCTGATGTGCCATTGGAGTCACAACAACAGCAACAAACTTCTATTAAACAGTCTTATTTAGTGACCAGTCTCCAGACATTGTCTTAGTGGTTTAAACCATTTTATCTTATGTCTGTAGGAATGGTAGTCAACTAGGGTTCCTGGGAATATCCATCCAAACCATTCCATTTCCTGAGAAATAAATTAATGGGAAAACAGAAAAAAAAACATTTATTTAAAAGCATAGAACATACATAGACATGAATAGAACATATTAGAATATATTTACTTAGATATATAACAGCTCATCTCCTGCTTAAAACCAGTTAAAATGACAACTATTGACTATAATCTCAGATTATTAGACTGATTTTGAAAACTGTAAATTACTTGCTTTAACAAATGTGTTTGTTTATACAATGAAGAATTGTTAGATATAACTTTTATGAGGATAGTGATAGTGCGCTTTTCTTCCTGAAAAAAATATAAACCCTACTATGAACAGCAAAAAATCACCCTTTACATCAGAAGGCTTAAGGTCATTGAACTCTTTTCTTTATGTACCAGAGTGGAGGAGGTTGAGGAATGAAGAATGAAGGTGTGTTCCTATAGATGAGAACCTAAGAAAGGGCTCTTTCATATGGCTTCTCATTCATCAGGAGGGATGGAGGGATAGAGGGAAACCGTGGCGGGTGTCAATGTTTTGGGCACGTGAATCTCCCAGTTTGAAGTTTCTCCCACATGATAGAGATTAGGAGCCTGGAGACCGCATGGTCTTGTGTTTCTATCCGTCTCCTTCCTCCTCTCTCACACATGTTTGTCTTGCTAATGATGAGGAAGAGGAGGAGGAGGAGAGGAAGGGAGAGAGAGTGCAGGAAGAGAGACACATGCCATTCGGTTCCCCTCAGAATATCAGACACGTGAGGTATGGAGGGAAGCTGAAGGCCTCCTTATGCTGCCTGCTGTCTGGGTGGTGGGTTGGCTGGATGAGGGACAAGCTACCCTATATGTTGCTCAACAGTTTGGACCATGACCCAAAATGGACTCCTAGTTCTGTTTTATTGTTTTTTTTTTTGTCTAACACTTCCCATTCCCAACTCCCATTTATAATAATTAAAGCTTGCATCAAGCATCTGGGGTTGTTTGAGACACATTCTAGCCAGATGTTGAAAGGGTGTAAATGATCAGCCTTTCCAGGATTTATAATCTTAAACTGGGATTGGAAGAACTGTGACCAGCCAGCATAAGATTACGGTGTGTTTGCTCTTGCATGTTTCTGAGGATGGTAAAGACAACAAGGAAGTTGGAGAAACACTCTCAGTTGTTCTTTTTAGTAACAACAGGAAAGTCATTACACCGCAAACTTCATGTTCACCACAATCGCTGCTCAGTGAACATACACTGCAACTGCACAGTGTTAGTTTTCTAATCAGTAATCAGAAACATTATGTCTGACCTTAATGTAACTCCACCGTCACTCTGTATCACAAATTAAACTAGAATATTTGCATTTACCACAATGTGATAGAAATAGTTGTGTACAGAATTAAAAGAGAACCTACAGACTGGATGAATTTGAAAGGATCAATGACCTTTATTGAAGGGACAGGTGGCTCAAAGGGACTGCAAAAACATGTTTTTCATTGCTAACATCCAAAATTAGGCATTATATCCACTCAGTAGATTTTTGTATTATTGATGTGCATTGGCTTCACAATAAAAAGAGAACCTAAAAGAGAAGCTAAAATCTTGCTTTCTCTCACACCACCACACAGCTGGCCGATCGCTGCGTGAAGTGGGTGTGTAAATGTATCATTTGGCCATCTGACACGCAAAGAATTGTCTGAAGGTGGAGTGAACTGTCAGTTTGTTTGCACACTGAATATCTCTGCGATATGATTAAAACTACAGATAAATCAGTGACTTCTAATGAATGTATTTTCAATTCAATGTTTCTCACTAACACAGCACAAGATGAGAATTGTAGCTGCTTTGAAAATGAATAGAAAACCTCCTCACATAGTGTCGAGGCTGATGAGAAATACCATGTTAAGAATGAGAAGTATGCTAGGGATGAAAAGAGGATGAAATTTTGCTTTTACCATAGAGCAATGTGGGAGGTCCTGTCATGCTTGTGTGATTATCTCCTGCTTCGCTTGGTCGGAACAAAAGAGCTTTTTGGTTGCACTTTTCACCACAAACTTAATTACTCCTAACTTAACTTCCAAAGATCAAACATACAGTAGGATCAGAATGTGGAGCAGAGACGGCTGATATCGGCTTTGTTGGTTTGTTGAATTTCCAGACCTTTAATTAATTGGATTAAGATAATAAGGATGAGAGCTTTATAAAATGTAAGACTGGTGGATTACTGAATGTGATCTGAAGGATTTCTGTCATCACTGAGCTCTGAAGCCTGTTTATCAAATGTGTAATACCCTAGAGGATCAAAATCACTTTTTAACACAAAACAAAATACAGTGAAACCCTTTATTCTTTTTTTTTTCAAAATGACCCCTTGGGAACAAAAAGCAAAGCTCTAGCAGAGCTGCACTGTTAGTTACAAAGTTTGCATTGTAAGCTATTACTACTACACACATACCTTATCAGTATCCTGAACTGATGGTGAACTACTGAAATGTATTGGGCCTCATGTAAAAACATATTTACATTCTTTTTTTAAATCTCTGACTTTTGAGCTTAGCTTGTAAGATGTTTCCAAGTCTGATTAACCAAACATTCTTAAAGTAACTACCTCCCACCGGTCGAGGCAGACAGTAGCCCACCAAGTTTTTCTTTGCCACTGTTGCCAAGTGCTTGCTCATGGTGGGAATAGTTTGGTCTCTGTACAGTCTAAAACTGCTCTAGAATTAAAGTATCCACACATTACTTTTGTCATGATTTGGCACTATTGGCTATAGGTAGGGCCTTTTGTGTTGTTTGCAGGTTTTTCACAGCCACCGCAGTTTGTCCTACACGCCAGTTGCAATCTGCAATCTCACAACTAGCTGCACTAAATCATACACACTGGTTCTTTAACTGCACAAACTTGTTGGTGGGAAAGTTTCAAATCAAGTCAATCAGTTAACAAAGAAGAATTTCACATTGTGGAGCATCAAGTCCTGGTGTCAGAAATCAGTACACAGAAGCACAGTAGCTGTATTTGAGCACCCAAACAGAAAATAGTAATAGAATAAAACGAATAGAGACGATGCTAGAACTGATTGTAAATGTACAATATATAATTTCTGCCAATGGGGGTCACCAAACAAAACAAGAAATACAGATGACTTTGTAAAGTAGCATTGTTGTCTTCATTGTTAAACATGGCAACCAGCATGGCTCATGAAATGAATAGATAAGTAAGTACACAACTCAACAAAATATATAGCATAGGTCTAGTGTTTTTGGACAATTTAATACAGACATGTTTCACTGAATGTAACAACTTGTTCCGTATTCTTTTGAAACAATGTCAGAAATGTCTGTTAAGTGTTGTAAATAGTTACAAAAATAAGGTAAAATGTGGCTTTAGTTGAAGTGATTAGAAAATTCATTGAATTACATAGCCTTTTCTCACTTTTATCATTTTACCAAAACTGAACTAAAAAGGTATTGGGTCTCTTACATAACTCATCAAAGCTCTGATGGTAAAGTAATTGAAAACATTCAGAAAGATCCTGTGGGAGTAAACCCACATGAATTATTACAGTTACAGTTGAGAAACAAAGTGCTATTCACACACACACACACACACACACACACACACACACACACACACACACACACACTAATCACACTCACATTACACTTCAGCTTACATCTTCTCACAGAATATTGGGTTGAATGTTGCCTCTCAAAGGATCAAAAGGGAAGCAGACAGTGTTTCATTGCTGCTTTCTCTCACAACACTCTATCTTCGGCTCGCGTGTCCATTCTCCAGAAAAAACATCCTTCTTCCCAATGCTTTCACGCCGGCGATCATGCTACAGCTTTCTATAGCTCTCTGTTTCTTCTTTGAGGCAGTCACTGTTCATTTTCCACTCTTGACCGTTTTATTGCCTCTCGGTGACACTGAATGTATTGTATGGATGTTTCCCTGGTGCCACAGAGATCAGAATCATTTAGGGCGTTTGCTGTGTTTAAACCCAATGTCTTACCGATGGCAACAGATAATATTAATTACTTCACAACTGTCTCTAGAGAAAGTCTCTTTTTGCTCGTCTGCCACAGAGGTCAGAGCAGCCTCTCTCTGGATGTGGAGATGAGTCAGTGTCTGAAGTTAAATGCTTGTGTAAACCAGGAAGTTGGTGGGATCAGATCCACTTCTGTTGTTGTGGGATTTATCCTTGTAATAGGCTTCAAAGTTTTCCTGCAGTTTTTAATTTCTTCAACACATCAGTCCATCTCACCTTTGTTCATTTTCTTACTGTCTAGCCGTCCAATAATGTTCAGTTCAGCTTGGAAGCTACCATTTGTTGGAAACGTACCTGCTCACGCAACCATAAAGTAATCAGGTATATGGTACAAGTTTTCTTTTCATCTGTATTTGAACAAGTGTAAACTACCCCTCTACAACTGACTGAAATTTCAATAAGTTTGGGCCTTTTTATTCGGATTGAGGTGTTTATTATGGAGCATTTTTATTCAGTTTGAGCTTCAAAACTGAATACGAATCAGAATCAGAATATTGCACTCCATGTTAAAGTGTGTATGAAAAATGCATGTAATTTATACAAAGAGTAACACTCTATTTGGATAGTCCGCCTACAGATAGTTTATTATATAGTATTTGTGAAATTTCAACAGCCACACTACTGTGGGAAAGGTTTGGTTAGATTTAGGCATAAAATAAATATTGGTTAGGGTATGTTCATGAATCGTCACGCATACTCCACAGACAGAGCGAATGTGTCACACAAGTGCTGCACAAGCAAGGACCAAGAGCTCTGTTTCCTAAAATGTCCAATAATATTAATATATTGATTTATGTTCACATTCAACACTTAGTATTAATACAGTTAACGGTGATATTGTTATACTGCTGTGAAAATCTCTAGTGGAAGACCGGGAGGAGACCGAACGTACAAAGTACTTGACTTTGATACGGTTGGCCTAAAACAAGGTTGGTTTGTCATTTCTCCAAGAACACACTTTCACTAATGTAAATAAGTAGCATAAGAATATCATTTTCAAAATAAAAGTAGCACCGTCAAGTGCTTATGGGTCAAGACTCATCCACAAGAGGAGATTAAGCCAAAAGTGGACTGCAATAGTCTGGCTGGGGACCCTTGTTGCATCTCTCGATTATATATAATACAAGGCATAAAAATAACCCACAAAATAATTAAAACACGGCACCATTGTGTCCCAACTACAATCCATATTTGGAGGATTGTGTGATTGATTTGAGAACAATCTGAACAGTTTAGATGAACTGGCGTGAACTGGATTCTTCATAATTATCTTCCAGTCTTTCCAGTATATCTATTAAATATTCTGCTCCAGTAAACATATTAAGGTTAGATTAAGACGACGAAGAGGGAATATCTTGGTCCAGAATGGGTTTAAATCTACACACAGTTTATTGACACGCGATCGGCATTAACCCAAAACCAGCTAACCACTATCAAAAGGTGATCTAACTCTGCATGAAGAGGTGGAAGTTTGCCCTGGTGAACTCCTGATGTATGGTCTCTAACAGGATGTCTTCCTCCTGTCCTCCCTCAATCGTTCCCTCCCTCTTCCCTCCTCCTGCTGCTCCTCGGACGGGCGGAGCTGGCTGAAGCTCGGGGGTGTAGGTGAAACTGAAGGAGGTGCGATAAATCAGGCCATCCAGTCGAATGAGAGACAGGGGGACAGTGATGATGCGTCGCAAACAGCGCCAACCGTCAGTGAACACCGAGACATCAGGAACGACACAGAGCAGAGATGTGGGAGACCTGAGAAAAAAAACAAGGAAGAGAACGAACTGTCAAACTAGGCAGTGCTGATCAAATATGAATCAAGATTCTGTTACTACATTGCCTTTTTCCCATTTATTTTCAGAAACATATTTAGTGTGCTGTTTATCTGTAATTTGAAAAGGCTTGTGTTGTTCAGTGCTATGTCACACGTTTTTGTTGCTCTGATTGGTTGAAGGTCTATCCGGTTGCGTACAGCATTTTGTATTGCTTTTCCATTCACATGGGCTGGCTTGGCTCGGATCGGTTTGACTTGGTGCACCAGCCCAACATGGAAGGGATTTGCATCTCCAATACAACAGGGCTACCTGCTTGAAGATGTCTTTACAAAGAGCAGTGATGGTCAAGATAGTTAAAGATTGAATGAAGCGAAGGAGCCGCAACCCAAAGCAGTCAAATAAATAAAAGGTTATTTTTTGATTGTTTCATGGCAGTTGCATTCTAAAGCACAAATAAATGCCTGCAGCATGTTGTTTTTATTAAAGAATAGGCGTTAACTAAGCTCCACTAATTTAGCGATAAACACAATTCCTTTCCTATAAATTCTTCACAATAAAGGTTATTTATTATTATTAATTTAAAGCTTTTATTATGAGCAAAGTCCTAAAGGTTATAGGTTTTTTATCAGCAGTAACTTAATACAACTCCTAGAGCTGAAACATGAAACGGTAAAATAAAGCAGACAGCGACGCAGGAGAGTAACTGAACTTCAAATCTGCATGGTGAAAAGTGCAGATGGAAAAGCTCTGCTTGGTCTGTGCCTGCTGATCGGCTCTTGGAAATTGAAAATGAACTCAGGTTCCAGGCTCGCTCAGGCTAAGACTTTGCAGGAGGCAACAAAAGCAACAACAGTGAAATTGTGAAAATGCTAAAAAATAAACGATGGAAGGAGATAATCACATGATTATGTCACAGACTAAATATAATTCTGTGTCTTATATGAAATACTAGCGAGCAGCAGAAACAGTGAAAGCCTTTTTATAAGGTTTTTCATTCAAACCTATACTACACCTCTGGCTCACATGGCCGTGAGGGATCAAGTTCCTAATTGGCTGCAGCTTCTCGTACAAACAGCACATTGTGGATGACTGTGTTATATAAATACGACTTTCCTCTACGCTGCCGAGCCGATGGTGATGGGAGGAATATTTGCAGAAGCCGGTGGCGAGCCACTCTCGGCCAGAGACCCTGACTTACGATGCCTCAGCACTTTAGGTGTGGGGTCTGAGGTGGATTCTGACGTCAGAGAGGTTGTTTTGCTTCGGGATGCGTCATATGAGATTCTGTGAGGGGACGCCTGGATGTCAAGTTTCTGCGGCGCCCTCCTGTAACTTACAGACTCCCACACAAGAGTTAGAGAGAGGATTGTTCTCTGTAAGCCAAGCTGAGTTCCTCCTGGTGATGTTTCAGTATAACATAAGACCCTTTATGCTGCTCAGGTCCAGTCTTGGCTTGGACCCTCAAAATGGATCACTACAGGTAAATAGGGAAGTTCAGTAAAGTCATGACTGTGGAGCATATTTTTTGTCAAACTTGTTGTAAAACTTCTTTCATGTTTTCTTGACTGCAAATCAGTTGTACTTTATTGAAATTCCTGAACAAACTGTGAAAAAACTGCTTTCATATTTGGACTTAAATGAAATATAATTTGAGTTAAAGCCGTCTGGTTACATAATATTTAGTGTGGAAGTGCCACTTAATAGACCAACTATTATGAGCAGCCAGCTTCACAGAGCAGAGCAGTCTCACTTAAGCAAGACTAAAACTTTAATTTGCCCTTTGTGCTGCTCAGCTCTACACCTGGTGCCTCTGTGGTGAAGAAACATGAGAGCGAATGGCATGAAACAGTCATAAATAAAAAAATAGGGCCTCCCAAACTGATCGTTAAAGCAAAATCCCCCTTAAAACTGAAGCCAGGCATCGAAAAACTCAAAAACTTGATTGAGGGTTCAGACTCTATAAAGTTAGTCCGCAGTAGGAGAAGTTTGATAGAATTTTGAACTCAAACACAAATAATGGATACATGTTTAAACATGTTCTCATATCTACATTTGTTTTTCCATTAAAATAATTAAACATTTAAAAATAGTTTTTAGCCTGAATCAGTTCTCCTTCTGTTAGATATGAAGCAAGATGTGAACGTTGTCTAACAGAGTGTCTTTCCCACGTGGTCCAGCAGCTCTCCACCAGCTATTAAAGGCAACCAGACTACAGAGCAGCAGGCCAGTAAAAGCATAATGACAACTGTTGGTGTCTACAGGTAATATTGTACAGTACGCTTGCATCCTTTTTGGATTCTGGGTCAGTTTCTTTGAGGGGCGGATATATAGCTGTCACCTCGGTTTGGTGTCCACTGCTGTCAAATTTAACACATTAATTTAATGATCTGTGATAATAATAATACATTTAGTACATTAGTTCAAACATCTTCATTTTGGGGCTTTTTCCAAACAAACATTGATATGTGTGATTGTTTGATTAAATCAACTTATATTTCTGCCACTCCTTAAAGTCTCCACCCTCCAGCCACCCCACAAATATTTCTCTAGATCCACCCCTGATTATTCTCTGTATCTGGGTTACTGGCTTTTTAGCGATCATTTGTTCGAACAGTTGGCTTCTTCTGAATATCAGGGTGTATTTGATGTTTGATGAGCTTTATATTTGTTGTTGGCTGCCAAAAAAAAAAAGGTTTTTTTGCTGTACATCCCCAAAAAGTTCTGTTAGCTCTGTAGAGTTCTGAAACTGCCATCCAAACCTCCTCGCTGATCAGTCCTTTCTTTTATTGTCTGTTCACCTTTATAAATGTACTCTTCTCCTCACACACTCTGCCTTTCCGTCTCCTCTTTACTCACTTGAACATCGTCTCAGTCTCGCTGTTTCCAAACCAGACTTTGAGATGAGGGCTGAAGTTTTCTCCGTGGATCTCCAGCATGGCAACATGTCCTCCGCCATTCACCTGCAGTAACACACATACACATTTATATTATTGTTTACGTTTATTTCTAATGATATATTACTTTTGTTGAAACAGATACAGGTCACAGTCTTTGCAGATTGATTTTTGTACTGAAGTCAATAATAAATCAACAATAATAAGTATAGCTTCAACGTAGTTTCAACCCAGTCTGTGTGTGTGTGTGTGTGTGTGTGTGTGTGTGGTTGTGTGTGTGTGTGTGTGTGTGTGACTCACCTCTAACCCAGTGATAACAGGAAAAGGAGTAACTGGTGTCTGGATGCAGGCAAAACCCTGATTAAAGTTGAATTCCACTACTTCTACTCCGATGATGGTCCAACAGGATCCGTCGTTCAGCACCACTCTGCTAGGGTCTCTGACACTGGATGGGGCCTGGAGGGCATGGGAAGGATGGAGGAGATGAATGGAGAACCATAGAAGAAGAAAGAGGGAAAGTGCTGGCAGGGAGGGACAGACAGAGGACAGGAAGGACAGAGAAGGAGTAAAGATAGAGAGGGAACAGACAGGAAGGATAGAGGGGGTCTCGCCTGGTACTGTATGATGGTGTCATTAGATAAACACAGGAATGCGTTTGGGTTGTCTCTGAACTGGAAGGCGCACTTGTGGAGCTGAGAAACCGGCTCGTCCACGTCTAAGACGGCGTGCTGCTTGTTGACCTTACGGATCACCTGGAAACAGAAACAAAATGATGGACATTTAAAAGAAAATCAATCAGGAATGTTTACAGATGTCTGAATGTAATTACCACTGAATAATCAATCAATTAATCTTCACAAGACTGAGAGTCTACATGCTAGCAGCTTGACTGACAAGCATGTAGCATGCCAAAAAGACTGTACTTTGTCTCAAATAAGTACTTTGAGCTAAATGCTGATCTTCTCACATTGACAATGCACATGACAACATGCTAATGTTGAGCAGGTATAATGTTTACCATGTTCTATAGCTGAGTGGATCAACCAATGGCAATGTAAGTTTTAGCTACATGTGCTTTAGGACATAACTGCTGACAGATTCAGTCACTTTCTTCACTGAGTCCTTAATATAGTGTCCCCGGCCTCTTGAGGGAAATAATGGACAAATAAACAAAAAAGGAAAACATGACTGTAACTGAGTGTTGAAACAGAGTTCTCTGCAGCAATATTCAGCCTCTCAGTTTGAAGACAGCAAGCTTCTGAGGCAAAAAGCACACTGACTAATTTGCAGGCTGTAACTACAGAGAGGTTCAAGATCAACAGTCAGGTCAAAAGATCCAATAATAATCTGGATAAAATAACCCAAAACAACAAAGCTAGCTTACCGTACAAATATACAAAGAGAGTAAAAGCTTTAAACAAAACATAACACAGCTGTCTGCAGTAATCTGAAGGTTCAGTGATGGGATTTAAGAAAGCTGAATACTCTGCATAAAAACCAGGCAGTCTGTACATTGCTGGAGGTTTCATAATGAAATACTTCTGGTATCTCTAGGCCTTGAGCCCTAATCCTAAGTATTAACACATTCAAACACACCCTTTATTGCACCGCACACAGAATACAACACTTTGTTCTCATATTTAAGTCTTTCCACAGCTGCTGATCCAGCTGAACTCTTTGGTCTGTACCTTCACCTCTTCAGTGCCTGGACACCGACCACAACCAAACAACAGAACCGAGCCACTCGTCACGTAACCGACTCAGCAGGAAAATGTTCTCCATCTACAACAACCCATTTAGCAGTAGGCCTCAACTACAAAAACATATATAGGTGTAGTGTGTGGATATACCTTTAACCACATGCCAGCGGGCAGCAGCTGAGGTTGTTATGACAGCAGTTTAGGAGGTACAGAGGAAGAGTCTGCTCAGCAGATTGTGAAGGATTCTACTAAGAGGTTTGCCTAAGTTTAACTTAAAGTGGAGGACGGGCTCAACAATAACAGCATTTCAGGGATTAGAGGGTTATGTAACACCTGCACAGACACACATCTGTAAAACATATAGGACTCGAGCAGTGATTATACCTTGACTTTGTGGGTGAAATATTAAATGATCAGACAAGACAACTACAGTACAGAGTGTGTGTACATTTTTCAGTCTTCATACGGGGCTTGTTTTTAATATAAGGGTTGCATTGAGATCGTTACCTTCAACCTAGAGATCAACCTACTCTGCATCAGGACCACAGGATCTCTCTTCAAAAAGGACTAAAACCGAACTCTGATTTATCATATACTAAATAACAGAAGCCACTGAGGAGAACGGAATTTAGTGTTTTGCTCAGTGACACTTCAGCAGGGTGCATTATTATCAAATCAAATCAAATCAAAAATTACTTGTTAGCGCCTGAACCAAAGCAATGACCAGAATGTGTGCATATACTGTGTGTGTGTGTGTGTGTGGGGGTGTGTATACGTGTGTGTATAGGTGTGTGTATAGGCGTGCGTGTGTGTGTTACCATGGGTGGCAGAGTAACTCCAGACTCAGTGCACACTAACTGAACCACACAGCCGTAACAGATGAAGCCTTCGCTCAGCACAAAGTCCCCTTGGTCAGCACGCTGGTCCTCCACTACACACACACACACACACACACACACACACACACACACA
>JAGRRF010009292.1:28579889-28614104 GCA_019097615.1 Morone chrysops
CAGAGAGAAGAGAGTGCGGATGGATGAATGACTGAGGCTTAGGTTTTGGTGGTGGGAGGTCCGTGCACACTGTGTTAAATAAATAACTTCACAGATCTTCAGACAGGCTTTTCCAGCCGTCTGTGAGGGAAACGCTGCTGAACAACCGCTCGCACAGTGACTGTATTTATGCAGGGTGGCCGGGTGGTGAAAGAAGCCATCTAGTGACTGGAAGGTAACGTGTTTGATGCCAGCGACAGCCAGTACTCATTTTCGTTTCAGTGTCTTTGACAAATACCTCCTGATGTTGACTCCACCCTCTTGGCACCTCTTTATTTTATGCAGATGTTCACAGTTGTGCCTCAAACTTAAGGAACTTTAGAAATTGACTGACATTTTCTTGTATCAATCAAACAATCAATTAATTTCCTTAGCAGCTTCTCTTGTTTCAGGAGCTGAAGTCTACCCAAGTCTATTATATTCCATTTCTGCCAAAAGATCCTCCTAAATGTTACACACTGGACCATTAAGCTCTGAATAGAGTTCAGTTATCGGAGGAATAGGGGAGTCTGGGGGGTCAACATACATGGCCGCAAGTCTTAATATTACATCATGGTTAGGGTGGGAAATTAGCACCAGCCACCAGTCAAATGCTGGTAGATTTCAGACACAAAACAGTGATTTACCAGTGGTGATGACCTTTACAGTATGGCATAAGTCAGTGTGTGAGTGAGAAGCTGTGAACACACACACACACACACACACACACACACACACTTACCCATGATGATGGTGAAGGCCGTCCACTGTCTGGCGCTGGCTATGAAGGCCCCTCTGTCCACTGAGAGGTAACGAGTGCTGACCGTCTGCGAGCGTAGACGGTTGAACAAAGCTACTCTGGAGCATGATGAGATACACACTGAAAACACACACACACACACACACAGAGAAAGAGAGAGAGATACTGTGAAGATGAATAAAACTGACACACACAGAAACACACACTTTACAACACAGAGTAGACTTAAGTCACACACGCCCACACGCACACACACACGCACACACACACACACACACACACACACACGCACACACACACACACACACACACACACTCTGTGGTTGGCTTGGCAATCACTCAGAAAACAGTCAGCCAATCAGAGGATAGGTTTGTTAATATTAATGAGCCCTGCTCCTGCTGGATCTCCAGAGAATAGTGTGAGAGTGGATATTTAAAAATATACTGAGATGAGTTTTGGTTCTTAAAACCACAAATATGTTTGCTTATGGATATCAACACTTAAAATAATATTGAAAAATAAAATACTGGAAAAGTGTAAAATATGGGACCTATAACAGCTCCCTGAATCCTCTTTTGTCAACATGTTCTCACTCCTAACTGCCGCAGCTTGGTCAGCACCCTACACTTGAAAGTAACAGCATCATGATTTCAGTCAAGTACACTTTCAAAATAAAACAACATAAAACTACTTGGTTAGTATTAGGAAAACATTGTTAAGTACTTGAGGTATGTTTATGTTTGGTTTCACACGGACACGAACAGTGGTCTCCTGTGTTTGTTTGAGCCATCCAACCACCTGCATACATGGATTTTCTGGCTCTTTACATTACATCCTCGACCGTTTTTTTTTCAAAGAAGTGTATTTCCTAAAACTATTCCTATTGTAGCTTAAATAATACAATCAATTTTCTAGATTCCAAATAGGAAAAAAGTTAAAAACATAAAAACTGAGACTCACAGTCAGCGTTCTTCATGGACTGTCTCTTCTGGGACGGTTTGGAGATGACTTTGATCATCCTGCTCTGAAACGAACCCACTTCCTGTCTGTTGCCCAAGAAGAGACGCAGCAACAGGCAGAAATGTTTCCTCTTGTCCTGATCGGAGATGAACAGCGACTTGGCACAGGCAAACATCTGATGTAGACAGACAGAGAGAGAGTGAGTGACAGAGAGCAGGACGCGTCTGGAACACTTTATTCAAACACTGAGTGGAGATGAAGCATGTTTATAATATTTAATCCGTATTCAGATGCACTAGTGTCGGATGATAGAGAGGAATATAGTGCAGATGAACAGATGTTTCTTTGTAACTGAAGGTTTGTGATTCTTATAAATAACCATGAGTAAACTTTCCGTTATAAAATGTGAGTTTTACTCTACTCTTCTCAGCATTTAGCCGACACACAGTACAATACAGCACATGTAGGATGTCTGTTTCTCTTGTTCTCCCTCAGCCGGTAAATAAAGGACACACACAGTGTGTGTTTACAGCAGCGTAGTTTTTCTGTCAGACATGACTGTTTGTCGAGTCAACAGTCGACTGTAAAGAGGTGGTTGTCTCGTCTGGGTAAACACTCACAGAGCTGTCTGTTCTCAGACACAACAGGCTACAGGTCCAGGTTCAGCAGCAGTTTAAGCCACGCTTATAGTCCAGTTTATTACACATTAAAATGCATTTCCATTGGCAAAATCAGTCATGACATCATGGTCAAAAGATGATGGTGGTGCTTCTTTTTATTCCAGGCAGCTGTAGTTCTAACCTCTCAAGCTAAACTAAAGCCTGGGACAAACCTACCAAGACTGGACAACCCACACATAAAGTCTATGGCAGTCGAGAAGGAGCATGAACCTGATGACTGAGTAAATCCACCAGGTGACACACTGAACCATGAGGCAGTAACCACTGGTGGACCACTGGATCTGGTGGTAGACAACTCTGCAAATCCGTGTCCTTGCACCAAAACAAACATGCACACCAGCTTGCGCTGTTCATACACACTGACAAAAGGCCACAAAAGGAAGAGAAAGGTTCAGAGTTTGCCTGTGAGATCCTGGGCGGAGAGGCGTGTAGAACATAGCACATACAGAGGAAACTGGAGGGGAGTGAATGAAAAGCTGACATTTGTTTGCAGGTGTGTCTCTCTCTGCCGTGAACATAGCCAGTCTCAAATATGAAGCAAGTTTTTTTAAATCTTTATGAGAACTAATGGATCTGAAGAGTTTAGATTAGACCCTTTACATACGCACAATAGTCGATTCTAGCTGCCAACTACCTTCATCCATCCTCGCACCCATCATGTTCAGAGTCAGCTCAAGGTGCATCCTTTCAAAGATCTAACATATAATATTGTTTTAAACTGATAATGTGTGGAAATAATAAACCTAAATATTCTACAAATCTACAAGCATGTAAATATTGAACTGGCTTTAACTACTGCTGAGGACCAAGAAGGAATATGGATACAGCAGAACTACTTCTGTTTGGAGAGGAAGTTAGGGGATAATTTAGCCGGGACAAAGCCCGGTTTAAACTTTCAGACAATTGGTGTCTCTGAGGGAATATGACTGACGGATGAGAACTGTGTGGACAATAGCACAAGCAGACAGGTATGCACATGGCATTAGATCTGATATATCACACACACACTTGTCTCACCCTGGAGTTTGGCTGTTGGTCAAAGACCAGTTTGAATGTGTCAGTCTGAGATTGACTGGAGCTGTCCAGACACATGTATCCACACACTCGATATACAGAGTCTCCATAGCCGGCCTCTGGAAGGAGACAACAGGAAGAGAGGAGAGAAAAAAAACAATGGAGGGGCAGAAAGACAAAGGAGGCACATTATGGGAGGAAGAAGGGAGTATTCAATGTTTTCTTCTAAAATGGACTATATTTTTGTTTTGTCACCTTTCAGATGGTCCTGCATGACTCTCCATCCAGGACCGCTGATGTAAACACAAGGCGGGGGGCAGAAGAACCTGAGGGTAACATTACAGTACTAAAGACTTAAACTACACAATCTGAACGGATTGTGTGTTTAAAATTATCTTTTAACCACATGTGTCTCCACTGTATCACCTTTGGAAAACAGATAAAAAGCTCTACATTAACACTGTAATGTCTGACACTGAGCTATGATTTTGAGTTTGTTGTTGATCCAGCTCCACAGATGTCATCAAACCTTTTCTCGTTGCCGTAGGACTTCTGAGCGACCTTGGCGTGCAGGATGGTGACACTCTGGTCTGCGTGAGCTTCTCTTCCTGGTTCCCTTGTTGATCCCAGTAACTGACAGCCTTGAAACCCCATGTCCAGTCTCCTGATTGGACAAGAATGCCATCAGTCACTAACAACCAGGAAGTATATTGTATTTGTGTGTCTCACTCATGGAGATATAACAGAGCTGGATAATGTGGTGGAGTCACAAACCAACGCTAAATGTCGGGCTATGAGACGTTCACTTGCTGTTGTACATACTGAAGTGCATTTGATTTGATAACTTAACTTAGAAAGAAGTGCACAAATTATATTATCAGCGACTGCGAATCTTTGAACTGAACTGAACAAAGTAAGTACAAGATACCATTTAATTGAATTTCAACAAATATAACAGTTTCTAAAACACATTATCTATCATCGCTTTAACATCCTGTAATAAAGAAACAGCAGCCTGTTACACCAGCTGTGTGTAAGTTATATTGTAAATTATTACTATATATATAGTTTTGTATTACAAAATTAAAGTGATTGCACCACAGAGATAAGTTACACGATATCTCTGAAGGACAACTAAATAGTTACACATGCTCCTGGGTGGGTGTAAATCAATAAATATCACATAATTATACTCACTAATGGTAAAACTGCAGTTTTTATCCCACAGAGCTTTAATTTTGTACTGTTTGCAGCCATTTTGCAACACAGTAAACCAGTAAAGACCTAATTTATTTATGTTATTTCAATATCAATATAGCTCATTAGGATGTGTTATGATGCAATTTTAGCAACTAATTTAGTTACAAACTAACTAGTTATTTCTTTAGTGTCGACTTTACACCCAGAAGTTATAAAATTGGTCCAACCCAGTGCAGGTCTTACTGTAGCCTCCTTCATGGGGATATAAAGTACCTCAGACTAAACACACAGATATCATCTCCAAACACTCCGTCCATCTTCATAATGGACTTAGTAGCACTGAGACATAAATAAAGACGTGCCAAAGATAGTTTCCAATATGGTAACACTGCTTTACTCATTAAACAATGGAAGAGTTATTTTTATATCTAACTATCTATCTAATGTAACTTGTGGACATTGGTTGAACTAATTGGGATGAAAGGCAGTTGTGGGAATCAACAGCTGCTGGTTCTGATTCTGGATGTGAATATTAACCGTGTCTTTCTACACAAGTGAACACAGAATTCATTTATGTAGAAAGTAAAAGTGAATATAAGCTGACAGGTCGTAACCTGGCCGTCAGACAGAATAAGTCTCCCATGATATGGGAACAAAAACTTTAATAATAGCTATAAATTACATTTTTACTTAATGATGAGTCTACTGGCTTGGATACTGTAATTCTCTTTCAAAAATCATGATTGGTGATTGGACTCAAACAGAAACAGTCTGCAAACTCATCTGTGTGATTAGATTTAAAGTGTTCAATTGAACAGCAGGTAAGTGACTGAGTGGCCCCGTGTAGCTCTGCTAACAATAGCAGCTGTCACATTAGCTGCTTTCTCTCTCTGCAGCAACGATGTAATGAGGAGTTTCTACCCCGGGGCCTGGAGTCTGGAATGCTCCTCATAATGAAGACTGTTGACATGAGAGGAGGAGGAGGAGGAGGAGAAGCAGAAGAAGAAGAAGAAGAAGAAGAAGAAGAAGAAGAAGAAGAAGAAGAAGGGGTGAAAAGATGTTTGAGAATTTTGCAGATGATGAGAAAAAAATCTATATTTAAGGTAATAAAACTGCATAAAACAGTATCAAGACATAAATGTCAATATGTGTTTTTTATTGTACGATACTGAACAAAGTTATTTCAGTATACAACTATCAAATATCTTCAAAGTAGAAATATAATTCAGTAAAGACTTGAATATCTATTATATAGTTCAACATTTTTAGGAAATATGATTCGTTTTTTTCTGCTCTACTGAGAAATATATAATTAAAATTTACACTTTGGTTTTGGTTTTGGTTGTACAGATTAAACAAACTACTGGTATATAATGTGCAGACCAGTGTGTTAGATTTGTGGCATCTAGCGGTGAAGTTGTAAATTGCGGCTAAATCGACATCGCTCGTGTCTGTATTTGACAACCTTGGAATGAGAACGGGCTGTGAAGTGTGTAGGAGAAACTACAGTGGCTGCAATTCTTGCAAAAAACACGATATAGGCCCAATTGAGAGCCAGAGTTTAAACATGGAGGTTCTACATGACAAACTCCACGGAAGGCGATATTCAAGTGATAATCCACCAATGAAAACATACCTATGGATATTATATTCTATTTCTGACAATAGATCCTCCTAAATGTTACCCACTGGACCCAATGGATGATAATGAACCTATGGCCTATAAAGCACTTTCGAAATAAAAGCTAATTTGCAAACTGAAACTGTAAACCAAAGACAAAGAACATGCCATGACTGCATGAAAACACCCAATTCTGCACCAAGAAAGACACTCTTATTTGTCTTTTGTTGTCGTGTGTGTCTGACTGTCAGGGAGTGAAGAGCAGAGCTGGTCTTTAAAGCAGCAGGGTCCTCGCTTTAACAAGGGCAACCCAGTAACGCCACAGCACACAGAGAACTGATCTGACACTTATGCAGAGGCTAAGTGGGTCAAAACTAAACAACAGGGGTCCATGTTCTTTCTGCTCATAAATTCCCACAGAACTTTTAACTGATGACTCGTTTCGCACGAGTAAGACTAATTTCATAGAGTTTTAAAATAAACATACATTGACCTGACAATCATGGCTGGATGGTATTTTTGGACAAGATCATACAAATATTTTTTTACCTTTCTTTAAGTGTTTTTAAAATTTTGCAAATGGAGAAAAGTTTCACTCAGCCAAACGTTCTGAGCAACTCAGTATCTTTGCATTGGTCTCTTACATCACACAGTAAGATACTGCCAAGACAATTCACTACTAGACCACTGATCTGTTTCTTTTTATATACTGTATGTTCATGCAGCAGAATCTTCTTGGAACATTTTATGTAATGGTTGAAAAATGAAGCGAGTGACTGACAAATTATTAAAAGGAGATAATTAAAACTGATGTTGGTTGCACACACTACATTACACTAGTCCTGGTGCGCTTCAGTTGGATGCATCGTGAAGGGCTTTTAACCAGCAAACTCATGATTCGTCTATACACAAAACTATCTCTAGCCTTTAACTTATTCCTGCCCTACAGTAGTGTGTGAATTCAGAGGAGAGCAGGCTGCTCCTTGTAAGGGAGCAACTAGACTGCATGTTTTGTTCATATATGAGGGGGATCCCACTGACCCAGTACACCTCTCTCCACAGTTCATAGTTCAGGGTTCACACTTGACTGGTTGTGTGTGTGTATGTGTGTATGAGCAGTCACCAGGGTGCCAGCAGTAGTCTAAATTAGACCTTCCCCTCTTCAAAGGTCAAAGGTCAGTGTGTCAGGAGCTCAGACTCTCTGGCATTTCACACTGGGAACACAGAATAGACAGAAAAAAAAGAAAGCAGGGAGGGTTGGAGAAGAATGCACTTTCACCTCCAAAAAAGTACATCTTCTGGTCCAGAGGTTGTTCTGGTGGCAGCGGCTTAGAGTCGTAATAACTACAATCATCATTAGGTTTGTTAGCGAATGCGACTTAACAGGTGTCAGTGTTGTAAAAAAGGATGAAAGTAAAGTTGTTTAGAGGAATCGTTCTAAAACCTCTGTCAACCTGAGACACACAACCTGTCCTCACCAGAGTGAGAACAGCAACTTTGACACTAGAAGCTGCTCTTTGCATCCTGTTTCCTACAAAAGCTCTTTTCAGACATGATATGTGTAACATTCATCTCTCTGTTAAAGTTTTGTAGACTGAGGCTTCACTTCAGAACTACATAATTCTGTTTGTCACACATTTTACATGTATTACAAATTCTGCAGTTTGGATATTGCACTTGGCCATATTGTGATTTCGATACTATTTAAATTAATTGTGCAGAAGGTCACCACACTTTCAACATAGTACATGTATGCCAATAATGAACGAATAAAGAAAACCAACGTATCATGCACCTATAAACCATCTCTACTGTGTCTGCTATGGAGCTTAAATCTGATGCTTCTGGAGAGATTTTAGTGAAAATATCACTAAATATAAGATTTAATAAAGGAATATCAGCCGTGGAGATCTCACAAAGACTTTAAATTTAGACAATTAAATTGAAAGTTTAAGAGTCCTCAGTGATGCCATCAAGACTCGTGCGCCACGCCGCGCTCCGTGCACCGCGGCCCCACCTCACCTCTCCAAACCTCGGTTTCTCACTCCCCGTTGTTCGGGTTTCAAAGGCAGAGGGGTGGGGTCTCTGCCCTCACAAATACTTCTGCTCTTTCCATTTTAATACCTACACACCATCCCTCCTCCACCTCATTCCAGCAGAGAGTAAAACCGAGCGAGAGAGGCAGAGCTGAACGCATTTTCACGTCCACGCGCTCACTCCGACACGGTGAGGACTTCTCTAAAAAAAAATAAAAATAAAAAAAAGTCTGGGATAAACTTCAGCAAACTGTGACCTTACCTTTCCTCACCCGGGACATTGTGTGTGTGTTACGGGACTTTTTGTTGCGGAGGCTGAATACCAGCTGCCTTACCTGTCCCACCCGCCGGTCCTCGGTGCGTCGTGTCCGGCCAGCAGCGTCCCCAGGTGAGTCAACGTGCTGACCGGGTCGGGGGACTGAGGAGGAGGGTATAACAGGGCGCTGTCTGCCTGCGAGTATCCAGGCTGGTTGGTCGACGTTTCTGACAGGACCAGATTGAAAGAGACAATCTGTTAGTTTGAAAAGAGCATTCATCTTACTGGTGGGGGTAGAGGATAGAGACGGAACCGAAATGATGCACAGTTTAAACTACTGTCTGATTGAAGCAAAGAGAAGCCGTTGCAGATATCTGCAGGGTGATATTAGTGCTGTACACCCTGCATCAGGACTGGAAGGAGGCGCACAGTGCAAATCAGATCATCGTTGGAGATGCTCAGTGTACAGTATGTGCTAATAGAGTTCAAATCAATCAGCAACTCTTTTGATAATCTTTTCATTATTTGAGACACTTTTCAGGTAAAATGTCAAACCGTCATTGGTTCCAGTTCCAATCTGATGATCTGATGACTTAAATGACAGTAAACTGAATGTCTTTGGGTTTTTACCAAGAACACATTTGTCTAAGTCACCTCAGACTCTGAGAAACTGATCAGGATTTTCTCTTTTCTCTGACTTTTTTTTTTAGACCAAACAATTAACTCATTGTTCAGGGAATACTCAACAGTTTAATTTAATTAATATTTAACTGATTCTTAGTTGTTTCGTACTTAAAGTCAAGAGGTTTTCCTGAAAAGATGTTAAAACTTTCAGCTTAAAGTTTAGTTTGCTGAGGTACTGATAATAAATATCTGATAAAGAGCTCTGAGGAACAACGTTTATCTTTGTTTATTTCATTGGTCTTTGTAAGGGTTGTGAAGCAATACGTTTTCACTGATTTCTTCACACTTATGATGCTTCAATGCCTATTTAACATGAAGTGAAATAATTAAAGCTTTTCATTGAAAGAAAGCAGACAAAAATGAGAGTGAGAGAGAGGGAGAGAGAGAGAGAGAGACAGGGTAATGCTCTGGGTTCACACTGGTTGCCTGGAGGTGATGCTCTGTGCAGCTGGTCAAAAGCCTGCATTCAGATCAGAAAAGAACGTGCCTAACAGACAGCCAGTAAGACAGGCAGACTGGTGGGAAGTTTTATAGTCGTAATACAGTTAAACAGGGACTCATAAAAATATTTTAGACTAATCTGTAGTGTTGTTCTTCGATTTTCTGATACAGATCTGAGGGGTCCAGTGTGAAACATTTAGGATATGTTGGCAGAAATGGAATATAATAATCGTACACAGTTTTTATTAGTGTTTAATTACCTGGAAATACCTTAGAATGAGTCGTTTTTATCTACAGAGGGTTCAGGTCCTCTGTGGAGCCATGTTGAACTACCATGTTTCTACGGTAACCCACAATGGACAAACCAAACCCTGGCTCTATGTAGGGCCTTTCACGTTTTTTTGCAGCCACCGTAGTTTCTCCTACAAGCTGAGTGGTATTCAGTTGGTTGCAATCTGCAACTTCACAGCTAGATGCCACTAAATCCTACATACTGGTCCTTTAAGCTTAAAAATGAGCCAACCTGCTGTCAGACTAATTCAGAGCTGTAGGCAACAGAAAAGTGAATCAATGTGCATTTCCATCCACTGCTATGTGAATATCAGTAGTTGGTTCAGCAGTAATTCTCCAGTCAGGAGCCATTAAACTACTGCAGAAGAAAAGGAGACAGTGAGATGACGGAATCAAAAGAGATTCAGTCAAACCTAAAAACAAATGAAAACCTACTTTGTTTCAGAAGGGAATTCATATTTCATGTTGTAAGTGTCATGTTTAATGTGAGGAAGGTTACAGTCTCCTCATCGCTCCACACAGATCTGATGTCTTCAGCTCTTTAGCTGGAGCTTGAGTGACATTTAAAGCTGCAGTCAGTTTTTGAGAAAGATTGTTGAGTCTCATTCCGAGAAACACCATAATTGACAACTTGGGAGCACGAACACCACCTGTTGTGTTGTGTGTGAGCCACTTTGTTTGTTTCCCATTTAGCATGATTGGTATTTGACAAGCTGGGAATTAAACAATCCACTATCTCTCTCCAGAACGACTGCAGTCACATTCTTTACGTACGTCATCAAGTATTTCCAAGTCAAGTCTGATTCCCATTTTGTCTTTATTCATGCATCAACCTTTACACCTCAGCCAAGTGTGAAAACTTTCAACTAGTTCAACTTTTTTGGTGGGATTTCAACTTTTTTACACACTTTAGCACTTAATTAACCGTGTTCCCATGGTAACTGATGTCTAGTAGCACCAAAAAAAACAGGAAAACATGGCTTATAATTAATGGTTTGTTAACGGTGTCATGGGTTGTCATTTTTTTCTGTTTGGAAACCTATCTGACAACTTAGCAGAAATACTGAGCCCTGCCACAAGAAGCTACAGCAGCTCCGTTCTGGATGACTTTTGTCTTGTAACCAACAGTTACAGGACATTTTTCTTCTAGAACTCAAACATTTAACAGAGCTGAGCAGTTTAAAACAGTTGCTCGTTCAGCCATGTTTTTTAGTTTGTTAACTATTTTAATTTCCTCGGAATTCATGGCAAATTATTCCTACATGAGATAATCAAAGACTGCACAGCTTTGTTTGGAATCTGATCAGTTTGATCTAAACCACAGTCAAAGTCTATCTTTGTGAAACCGGCCCCAGGTAGGTGTACAGTCAGATAAAACAGTAGGAGTCAGTCAGCAATGCAGGAAGTCAGACAGTGAGACAGGCAGGCAGGGAGACAGTCAGTAAAACAGTCAGGCAGTCAGTGGAACTACTAACAGTAGCAGAGTCAACATCTGGTTCCAATCTAAAGCTACTAACAAGAAGTGCTGTGTCTTCATCTCAGTATGGGCTCCAGCTGTCACTCAAACCACCTACAGTACCGACCACAAGCTCTGCCTGTCTCACTGCCTGTCTCACTGCACACATCTACTCCTGTCTGTCTCTCCCCTATCCTGTCTTTTTTGTTTCACTTTTCACCTTTTTGCTATTTATATTGCCACAGAATGTACGGACATATGGTCTCCATCTCTGTCTGTGTCTGTGAACCACAGAGCTGACATGATACCGTCTCAGTGTGAATCCAGGCTGTCAATCAAACTTACAGAAGAACTACTTTGTATATGTAACTCATACTTCTTGACCCACCTGCCTCCCCCTCACCTTTTGATTTAATCTCCTTTCAACCACACTTCAATTACACTCTATTGATGTCAGATGTCCTATGTGGTCACAAGAGGTGACAAAATCATTAAGAGTCAAACACGATATATGCTAGTTGTTTTATGTGAATACTTTTTAGAGGTTTGAGGGACAAAAAGTTTGCAGTATATCTGAAATAAATATTAGAGAAAACCCTTAATATGTAAACTTTATTTTGTGCAGCAGAAATCTCTTTTTTCTTTGCTTTCATTTCGCAACCCCTCAGATATCTCTAGAGACCCTCGGGCTGGGATCCACAGCAGGGTGAATTCTAATCATGAGCTTTGTGGGGGTCTCTAAAATTAGAAGTAAATAATGCTTTAGGACTTGGCTACCCTTCTAACAAGTCATTCTCAGTGAGTCCGTTGTGATTAAAATGGTGGTTGTTGGTAATGTAGTAGCTACCCCCACAGATGTATGATTTTACTGCTTTCATGGGAGTTCAGCTCCCACAGTGCACTAATACCACTAAAATATCTTAGAAAGTTGGTCCGAGGTTAAGTCGTCCTGCCTCTGACAAACTGAGGCACAGAAAATTTCCAACAGGACGTCAACAACGGGGTCAAATATCTGTCACCTGTCAGCGTTTCTCAATATTAGGGTCACAACCCTGGCAGGAGGTCACAGGATGGTTATCAGGGGTCAGGAGTGAGTCAGATGGTTGATACAATGTGAAAAAACGGAATAAGATATAATTACATTGTTTGTTTTTTTGTTTTTTTTGACAAGGAAGCATCATTTAACCTTTGGTTTATAGTTCTGGATGGTTTATAAGTTAATTTTTGGTTTCTGGGTTTGCACATTAGTTTGTCAAACCAAAATGAAGCCTGATAACCAGGTTAAAACTGTTTTGTGTGGACCGAATCAATAAAATAATAAAATTATTGGTAGTCTACTGAGAATCAAACATATTGTCAAGAAAGACGTCATGATCCCCTCTGGATAAATTGTATCTTAATTTTTCATCAGGTCAAAATTTTTCAATTTAATTTGAAATCCTTTGGTTTATGACCAAATACCTGCAAAGGTAATAACGTTCTCATCAGACTCTGCAGGACTTTGTGTTTAGTGCTAACTAGCAAGTGTTAGTGCAAGTGTCAAACACTACACTTGCTAATCTTCAGCATCGTTGTGAGCATGTTAGCATGCTGATGTTAGCATTTAGCTCAAAGCACCACTGTGGCTTACAGCACTTGTTCTCAAGCTATGGTACATTTACCACTGGTGGCTGATATATCTTTTCAATTAAATAAATAAATTAAAAAACATATAATACTATAAAAATACTGCAAAATGTTTAATAAAAAACCTCAATTAACTTCACTAAAATGTATTTATTTATTTATTTATTAGAATTCAACTTGCCTTCTGTGTGAACTGTCTGTGGTTGAATACGGTCGCCCTGTGCTACTGTCAGTCATAATGGTGGTACTTGGAGAGCTTAATATTTCTGTATGTGGTACTCGGTGTAAAAGGTTTGAGAAACACTGTCTTACAGCCTCACAGAGCTGCTAGCATGCAGAAGATGTAAAATATTACTTTGTCCCTCTAAAGTTGCTTCATTTGTCAGTTTGTTGGTTCTTGCTTGACGTCACATTGCTCACAAATAGTTTTACGATACGATTTTAAAGTCATCTCACCTTTCCTGCCATCTTCCCCAGTATCCAACTCCTCCATGATGGCCTCAGCTGACATTAAGAGGGGGCGCTCTGCAGGTCCATAGTGGCTTTGCTCTCACAACTGTTTTAAGATAACAGCGCTGTTAACAAAGAAAGATCTATTTGTGTGTGACAGAGCTGCACAACAATTCATGAGTGATGTGGACTTGGACAAACATTGCAGATATTGTTATGGGGGAATAAAACAAAGCCCTCGGTGTCCATCAGAGTAAGAGCTGTATGATTCAATTCATGCAGCTGTCGACTAATCATCAAGTTGGCTTAGTGTTGCAGCTTGATGGTCTGTTGCAATCAGATGTTCCCCTGCTGTTGGATACTCTGTAAACTCATCCTAAATGCAGTTAACAAACAAATCTAACTGAGGACAGTGCACTGTGGCTTTCAGTGTCGTACAGAGCCAACAAACAGACCATGAGAACATGAAGTGAAAACATGAAAAAATTCTGCTGACCTGAAATCAAGTTTGTGTAGCTTCTTGGTTAAAATCCTCCTGTTCCTCTTCTCATTCTGGTTTCAGTGCTGCACCATCATCACTGAGTTCAGAGGTAAAGGTTAGCTTAGTTACAACATGTCAGTGTCCATCAGTCAATCAGTCGACCAACCAACACAATGTTTCCACCTCACCTTATAGCCAGTCTACAGTGAGAGAGGCTTTGGTGGAAAAGATAAGTGTGTCTGTGTGTGTACATGGTTGCACTCCATCCCGGATCTGTTATCTGACCACTGCTCTCGGTGTGTGTGTGTGTGTGTGTGTGTGTGTACATTACTGTATCTCTCAGTTTGTGTGGATAAGGAGATAATCACCTGTTGCTGGACTGCAGGTTTCTCACACACACCTTTTCTCTTTGGCAAACACTGCAGATACACACTGGCTGATATTTTCCTTTTTTACATTTCTGTAACATTTTGTTTCCATGAAGATCTGATTGGTCTAAAATGAAAACATGTTTTCTTTGTGGTTGACCACCACTCTGTCCTATGTATACCTAAAACCTTTGGAGACATGCACAAATACGAGCTGTATAGAACTGATAATGCCATTAAGACATTTTTTATTAACCCAGAGTGAACAGTGCCATGCTGGTAATAGTACTGTAATTAATTCCAGTAGTTCTAAATTACTTTATAATGTTTAGAACTGTATCAGTAAGCAGTAGTTAATGTTTATATGTCCTTATGTTTCTTTCAAGCCCCAACCTGCAGGATTAGTACATTTCTAACAGACACTGAATGAATGAAACCACTAATAAACTCCACCAAATTGCACTACGAGTCGGATCGAGAAACAGTTTTTTTTACTTCTATGTTTATTTCATTTCTCAGCCACAGACCTTGCCGCTTTATATCAATAACACAAGTACATGAGAGTCATAATATAAGGTTTGCCAGCATTAGCATTAGTATTAGCTAGCACATGCTACTGATGCTACCAGACCAAGTAAGACTGTAGCAGCCAAACCTCTGATTAATATTATAGTATTAATCTGAGCCAGGGAGTGTTTTATTTCCTATGAATTCAACTTTTAATTTGTAAAATAAAGAATTTCTTTTTTCAAAAGTGACAACTTTACAGGAAAAGTGACATTTTCAAGAAATACAGGTATTTGTATTGTTGCCAAGACTTTGATGAGATATCATTTTCATGTCTGTAAGATAAATATGCTTTGTGCTTTCAACCACCTTTATCTTGCAGACTTTGGGGTTCTGCAGTGTCTCTGTGCCAAACAGTCAGAGGCTGTTAAAAACATTACAATCTGATGAAAACAAACAGCAGGACTCAACAAGATGCCTGTGTTTTCTATCAGACAGCAGGGTGAAAAACGCTATTTACTGCCAACTGTGAGTGATTGTGAAATTATTACTGTTGAGAAAGTCAGTGAAATAGATTTGTTTGGTTTAGGTTAATGTGAGATGCCAGAGGAACAGTTTGAGGTCACATTAGTCAAACTCAATCGAGCAGCAATGGAAAGACTTTGGAGAGTTAGAACGATCATTGATCCAAAAGTTAAAAAAAAGTAGGTGGCCCTGCATGCATGAACATTTTCCATTCTTGTGTTCACTCAAATTTGTTTAACCACATAATCAATAAAGCAAAAATGGGACTGAATCCTCGGTAAGATAATGGTGTCATAGTGGAGTTGAGATTTACACTACATGCCACAGTCACCCATCCACACACCGATGACACAGCATCAGCCTTCTGATTACTGGACGACCCATTCTACCTAAGAGCCACAGCCGCCCCAATAAGTTAGCAACTATTTTGATAATTGTTTAAGACATTCAAATCAAAAATGTCAGTAAATTCTACCAGAAACTGATTCTGGTGCCCCTGTGGACAGAAGTGGTAGTGTGTCTACCTCCTTGTTTCATTGATTTTAAGGGGTATCTGACCAAATCTGACCTCGTGGCAGGAATAAAGAAATAGTCTCGCTTATGATCTTGTTTGTTTATGTAAGTCATACAGAGACATTAAACTGAGACTTTTTCATAACCAGTAACCATATATCTGATCATCTCAAATTATAACATTTAATTTAATATTTTGTAGAAAGTAATGACAGATTAATTAATAATCAAAATAATCATTAATTATTTCTTTTTATTAAATGAATAATCATCATTAGCCACAGCGCTATTCTGTTCTAACACACGTTTGAGCTGATGAAACAGATGAGCTGTTACATCTTCTTGTATAGTATAATCGGTTCTGCAGACGTCACAGAGCCATGTTAAGGTCAGGTGAGACTTCCTTGTGTTCACTGACATCAGGGACATCTGGAGAATGCATTAACACATCCTGCTCCATAGGGGGCAGCAGTAACAGGAAATCCAGACCTGATATGTGTCAGTATTCAGCATCACAGGGTGCAAGTTGCTGCTTCTTGATTTAATAAATTGCAAACTGTGAAATGCAGTCCCTGTTTCCCTTCTATTTGTTATTTATCTTCATCTCTCATTCCTTTTCTTCTTTCTTTATGTTTTTATTTACAGAGGAAACTTCTGTTTCTGCTGTTTTCAAATGGGTGTAATCTGCAACTTTACCACTAGATGCCACTAAATCCAACACACTGGTCTTTTATGAAAAAGATATAAATACTTTTTCCACCACAACCTCGGTCCTCACTGATTTGTGCTCCACACTGTGAGTTTTATGTTTTATAATTTTCATCCTGCCTCAGCAGCTTCAGCTTCATGCAGCTGATGGTCATATGGTAGCTGATTCTAAGTTTGGACCATTTATTTGACCCTTTTGAATCTCTGGAGGAAATCCAATGGTTTATTTTTACTGCTCAGACTTGAAAAGGCCTTTTAAGAAAGAGCCACTGTTTCATTTGTCGTGGTAATCTCACATTCATGCCAACGTCAACAACTGTGACTGCTCTTTGACTCCTTTTTAACAACCAACTGTGCGCTTGGTTAACACTCATCAAACTGCTCCCCGACACACACTTACTGCTTTTCTTTTGTGATTTTATATTTAAAGAACATTTTCTTTCAGATTAGACATCAATCTATCAGTTAATTATCCTATAATTTCATGCAGTTCTTACACAATACAATTTTGTACTATGAAACAGTTCAGATTTTAGGGTGAATAACCTGAATGCTCAAAGGTGGTAAGAGAGCAGACACAGTTTTAATTTGTTTATAGTGTTAATTGGAGGAAATAGGGTCTCCACTTCTATATTTAACAGCTAAGTAAGGAACACACTGTTAACTGGCTCACAGTCACCACAAGTAGCTGCCTTCACCACCAGCCAGTCAATGAAATGTTTAACAAGAAAATATGAAGTCTAAGCTCAATGATTCTCTTTGTGGAGAATTATAGAACATATGTTGGTCTGTGACCCACGCTGAGGGGGAGCAGTGTGTGTGTGTGTGGTGCACGTGCTCAGTAGCAGCAGGATGGCCATAGATTGTTGTTTGGTGAGCGCCGGTAAGGGAGACAGGAAAAGGTTGATGGGGGTTGAGGTGGGGAGGGAGGGGGGTTACTGCCATTTAGCTACAGAAAGTTATACTGAGGAGTCTTTGTCTCACACACACACACACACAATCTTGACAAAACAGCCTGAGGCTCCAGGTTCGTCTCATAAGACTTGGAGCGAGACCAAATTCTGAAATCAGTGATATTTTGAAACGTCTCCTCTGTGTGGAGATGGTTTGGCAAATTTTTATTTCATTTTCATAAACCATCATACCCTTCTTTTACAGTAACTCTCCATTAGTGTTCATTAGAAAGAGCCATTTTTGAAAATACAGTGACTAAAAGTTGCGCAGTGATTATAGGTGAGGTACTAATATTTAAGTCAGATAAAGCCGCAAGACCACGTCATGGAATTGAACAACACTACATTGTAGTTACATTGTGTGTAGAAATGCTATAATGCAAATTATACTTTAATTTTGTGTTCTCGTTAGTTTAAGATTAGATTTTCGATAGTCGACAGTGGAGTGATGACATGAATGAAGGGGGGGGTGACGTCCAATATGCCACCATGTGACCCTATTAGATTCAGTACTTCAACATTTGGCCTCCCGTCTACTTCCTGTCATCACAAGGCTCACTCCACTCATCTGTCTCTCCCTCCCACTCTTTCCTTTCTGTCTTCCAACTCTCGTTTACATCCAACATTAGACAGACTATGAGATCTTCTAGCATATGTGAGAGTGTGTGTAGGCATCTGTGCATTTCACTTTATTTATTCATTTACATGAGAGAAGTAGTTTGTCCTAGTTTTAGTGTTGAGGTTGGAATTACATTATCAGAAATGATTAAAGTCTCTGAAACATCCACAATTTCTATAGGGTACAAAATTTCAGCTGGGTTTTTCTATTGATTTCAAACCTTTAGTCTCTCTGTAAGCAGAAGCATGAGACATAAGGTACAGAGGACGTCAAATTGGCATCTGTCATTTGTACTAGTTCAACAGATCTACCTGATTTGATGAGTGACGATGACAGTTCCACAATGTTTAGGCCAAAACACCAACAGTTACCTTTTGTTTTAGTCTGGTAGCATTTCTAGCAGGCAAGTGTCCCTTCAGTGCCGTAATGTCTGTTACATAGTTAAATCTATACTTCATGTGAAAGAAGTGGGACCTTTATCTAAACTTAAGTGGATAATGTATCCTGTACAGTCGTTGCCAAAACGTAGAAGCATGAATAATGTCCTCCAAATGTCTGGCTGACCTTTCTTTTACTACTGAGATGCTCCTGAAAACACGTGGATGAGAGAAAGTAGGCAGAGAGCGAGAGAGAGTGAGAGAGAGCGAGAGAGAGCGAGATCTACTGAGAAAGACAACGAGACAAACAGAGACATAAACACAGAAAAAAGCCTTTATGTTCAGCCACCAGCCAGTGATGACCACACGCTCTGGCTGCCAGTCAGATAGCAATAAACCCCCGAAGGACCCCTCTCTGTGGACCTGAGGAAGAGAGATGGCTTTCATGGTGCCTGTTTGAATTGACCGTGTGCCCTGAACATAAACACTTCCCAGACATTATCATTACCCCTCTGCTGCTGTAGAGTTGATAGCCTACAGGGATACTGACAGGGACTGAGTGTGTGTTTATCCGCAGCCTTCCATTAACACGAATTGCTGTGCACCTTCTCCAGGTGTTTGCAGCCGAGTGTTTTATGATGGGGCAGGACTGGAATGTCCCTCCGCAATGCAAGCCCTCCATCGACATTATTATCACGTTACAGACACACAGGGCAGGAATTTACTGGAGTGTCTACACTCTAATCGCTCACTCCATTAAAAGAGAACAGATTGGGCGTTACAGCACAAATGTGTGACGTCATGTGACACTCAGAGGGAAAAACATGGGAGTTCCTTCAGGACTTTGGGGGGGTTTTGGGGGAATTTTGCAGCCTAAAATTACAGATTTTATTTTTTAATATTGCAAACTAGTCCTAGAAATTAGACAACAAAGTACGACACTATCGACAGGGCAACATAATTTAAGGTTGCCTAATAAAACAATTTACACAACACGTTCTCACTAATACCTCTGACAGTACGACAAAGCTGAAACTTAATATGAAAAATGTGGTTAATACCTGCGTCATTAAAGAGCTGATGTCTGAATGTCTTTTGACACATCACTAAATAGTGCAAATCAGCCAAAGCAGTATAATTCTGTGCCTTGCTGAAGGACACTTCATAAACACAGGTCTTCTCACGTTACCACAAATAACCTCTTTTGTATTTCTGTCTGCTTCCATCTTATCTCACCCACCACCTCTCCTCTCTCCCTTCACAGTTTGATCCAGTTCCAGAGTGCAGCTGTGAGCGACCCGTCTGCTAGATCTCTATCATCAGGACGAAGATGAGACTGTGTGGCTTCACTGTGTTGACCCTGGCCGTCCTCGCCACCGCCAGGCCCAAAGCAGGTCAGCCGGCAGATACTGTCAGAGAAAAATGATTAGAACAAAAGAAAGAGTGTTTTTATTTCCTCCCTCCCGCTATTCAAGTTGTGAGAACTTCACCCTCCTTCTTTACAAAACTGTACACAATTTAGTATTTTGAACATATCATTTGTAGGAATAAGAAATACAAGACAACAGAAAAAAACATTATAAAAGTAACTTTCTTGGGTGCCAACATCATTTAAAAAACATCAATGTACATCACAAGGTGTAAACTCTGAGCTTTAAAGTGTAACTGTATTTTTCAACCAGAAACTTATTTTCCCGTGTTCTTGTGTGACGATGGGGACTACAAGGTTTGAATTAGTTTGAGCTTCAATGTGAACTTGTTTTTGCTACTAACAGACTCAAATTGTTTTTGTGTTTGTTTGTTTTTTATTGCATTTAATTGATAGTGACAGCTGTAGAGTGACAGAAAAGGGGGAGGGGGCAGGGATATGCAGCGCATTGGGATATCATGCAGCAAAGGGCTGCAGGTCAGAGTTGAACCCATGACCACTGCAGTAAGGACTCGGTACATGGCTGGCCAGCTCTACCAGGTGAGCCACCAGGCTCAGACTGTTACCATCAAGTGTCTGACAAAATTATGAAGAGGACCTTACAGAGAAATTTGCTTTAATTGGTCAGTGTAACATCTGACCCAAGAAAAGTCTTGTTCTCGTAGAGGACAACCATGAGTTTCTCAAGCTTCGCAGCCTTCCAGCAGCTGGTTCACCCTCCTCTACCTGTTGCACCTCTCTCTCTCTTCTTCCTCGTCTGCTCTTCAGTTAGTAGGAGCTCTTCATCTGTAATATTGTGGTTCATCCACATTGTCATAATCAATGAAATATTCAGCCTTTACACTGAAAGTTTTTACATAACACTTGACTTCCTTCAACACTCAACCTCACTGCTGCCAAGATTGTAGGTTGAGACTGCATGAGCGAGACTTGGTTGGACACACAATGGATCAAATAAAAGGAACAGAAAATGTTTCATTTCTCTGTAGAGTCATATAAAGACAGTCTGAGCCGGTTAGTGGCAAAAACAAGCACTTTTTTCTCCCCACTCTCATCCTCTTTATGCTGAGCTCAGGAGCACAGTCAGCTACAGACTCATCCAGCCACTTTCCTCAAAGTGCTTGTGGGGGCTTCTTTGTACCCCCTACCTCCCCTGACTGAGACTCTAAACCACACACCATTCAGTTACAGATTTTGCACATGTACATTCACACAGACTGTATATGCTGTATATATTATTCCTGTATCACTGTATTTCATTGTATTGTATTTTATTGTATTTTCTTTATTCTTTGTATAACATTCTTCTGTGCCTATGGGGAGTCAATAAACGTATTTCATCTTATCTTAATGGGCGTATTTTAACAGTGCAGCCCTTTTTGCAGTTGTTGCTCTCTCACTCAATACTGGATCAAATTCAAATCTTGTTGTCCTCATTAGTCACTTTAGACGTGGAAAAATAAGGTCCAGGTTGAAAAATAAGTTACCATTTAATGCCACAGCCACTGGTCCTAAGCGGGACTTCTCATGATCATGTGAATCATGACTTTCCCTAAAAGCACCCTGGGACATATCAGATCTATACATTGGGATGTGGTTTACATTATACCAGCAGCTGAAGGTTCACTTGATTTACAAGGCCAGACAATGAGCTGAACATATTTATAGGATGTTAAACAGCAGCAATTGCTCATGTCTGTTTGAAACTAAAGATGGATTCCACAACAATCCCACATACATACTTTAACTGACACTGAGTCTCCTCTACAATGACTTCCAGCCTTTGTGAAGAAATTCTGGATGTGCATTAATCAAACAATTCCTTTCCAAGTCATAAAGCCACACCGCAAACACAGGCTCACCTCATACCTCATTCATGACTGCTGTGTTTTTGAACCAAGATGATGTTACAACATGAGAGTGCGTTCACAGTAACACCGAAAACTTGAAGACAAAAACAGGTGCCTTGTGGCAGCTGAAGTCATGGAGAAGTGAGTTCAGGTGGTAAATAATGTGAAAGTTATACCATCTGCTGCTGCTTTATTCAAGAGAAACCACACACACACACCTCTGAAGACACTGACAATTCACACACACTCTTCCATGTAGTGTAATGTTAATCCTTGGAGACAAATGCAGCTGTAAAAGTACATCCCCTAAAAGTGTTACTTTACTTTCAAAGTGGACACAAACAAAATAAATCTCACCAAAACCGTCTTTGTTAGTCTTTCAGCTGTTCCAACAATCACCAACTCTGGTTTGGTGGAAATAACATAGATGATAAAAACAGCAGTTTCAGTCGGAGCAGACAGGCTATGGAAACAAACTATAGAGAGGCTGCAATACAACACAGACAGAGGGAGAGAGACACCATGTGACTCTGTGTCTGTATATTGATAATAGTTTGGTTGCTTCTATATTAATGTTATAAATCTGTAATATAATATAACCTTTGAGTCAAAAAATAAAGCTGTCACTTTATTTCTATAGTATCAAGAACTGTTGCTCCCAAGAAGACACTTTATCACTAATACTTCTGAACAACTGGCTCAACATAAATAAAGATTTCCCATTTTATACCTGAAATGTTTGTCTGAATGTTTGTATTCCTTCTTCCAGGTCCTAACCAGAAATGTAAGTCTGGTCCGGTGGATCTGATCTTCCTCATTGACAGCTCCCGCAGCGTAAGGCCACATGAGTTTGAGACCATGAGGAAGTTCATGATCGACATCCTGGCCACACTGGACATTGGACTCAACGCCACCAGAGTGGGAGTGGTTCAGTACTCCAGCCAGGTACCGTAGACCCACAGCATCCAGATCCAATGCTGTTTTTATCCATGTTTGCAGTGTCTGTCAGTCAGTCAGTCAGTCAACAGCTTTCTTCCACTGAAATATCTCAACAACAAACAATAACTTTGGACAAGATAAAACTCTGAATCTTTTAAAACTTTATCTTAAATCATTTATTCTATTTAACCTCACCCACCTTATTAATTGTCATTTATTTACTGGTAATTGTTATTAATTTTTAAATTCTCTTTTATTGGTGTCTTCTGAAAAACAATCAACAATGTTTTTTATCTTTTGTCAATCACATAATGTGTATCTTTTAGTGAAATGTGCTAAATACAGTAAATAAAGTTGTATTATTGTTAAACCTCTTAAACCAACGATAATCATATACAGGTACAGTATGTATCAAAATGTTAAGCTACCCCTGCTTTTGTTCAAAATGTGAATTAATTTCACTGAAAACACTTTCTCACTACTTTCTCCCTTTTGCTAATTCAGTGAAGTTTAATAATAAAAGTGAGGATAATCCTGATCTGTTCTTATAAAAATATGATACAACCTGCTGTCTCTGAGTGTTTTCTCTCTGCTCTTCTGCCTTCAGGTCCGCAGTGAGTTCTCTCTGAAGACCCACGCCAAGCTGGACGCCATGGTGAAAGGCATCAATGAGATCATTCCCCTCGCTCAGGGCACCATGACCGGCCTAGCCATCAAATACGTGATGAATGCAGCCTTTATTGCAGAGGAGGGAGACAGGCCAAAGGTAATGCAAGACGACTACTTACATGTTTTGGTCCACAGTTTTGTGGACCAAAACAAAAAGATGTTGAACACAAAGAATTACAAGTGAACAATGTGTTTAGTTCACTCTGTATTTGACTGTATAGTCGCTGCCAGAAGTTCAGTTTTTTGAATTTGTTAAAATTGTTAAACAGAGAGACTTGGTTGAACGACTTCCCAGTAATTTTTTACATAGACTGGATGCTGATCTGACATTTTTAGCACACTTATGCATATAGAGCTAAAAAAAAAGTAGGTTAATATTAACAATATGTTTTATAGTATCTGTCTTAGTTTTGTGAGCTGGGAACTAAATATTGTATCTTATAATATGTAGAAACAGTCCATATCATTTAAGGAAAAGGATTTTTTTATTTATTTATGTGCATATAGTTGACAACTGTGATTTTCCAACTGTGACTGTGTCTCTTGAGGAGTTTAATACAGTACCATCGTCCTCCCTACGTTACCTTACCTCTGAGGTTTTCTGTCCCTCAGGTCCCCAACGTGGCTGTGATCGTTACAGATGGACGTCCTCAGGACCGCGTGGCGGAGGTGGCAGCCGAGGCCAGAGAGAAAGGCATTGAGATCTACGCCGTTGGAGTGGCCAGAGCCGATATGACGTCACTGAGAGCCATGGCGTCCCCACCTTTCGAAGACCACGTCTTCCTGGTGGAGTCCTTCGATCTCATTCACCAGTTTGGACTGCAGTTCCAGGACAAGCTCTGTGGTAAGGCTGCTGGACAGGAAATGACCTCACTGTTTTCATTATCAGATTTGACAAAAACATTTTTCAATCAGGATCTTTAAAAGATGATTGGTTGCCTGTAAAAGTGTCTGTTAAACATGTAATCCACAACAAAGATCAAATAACATAATAAGTTTGGATGTGTTATATATATTTTAGGTTTTATTACATTATTTCTTGTCATATTTCGTAAAATTCCCATCTGAAACCAGTAAAGAACTTCACATTTAATGCCACTAATGGATAACTTCCATTTGAAGTCACCTTAACGTAAGACAAGTAAAAACTGAAGCCAAGTCTCTGGAATTTAAATTCCATGCTGTTGGCAACACCAGATTCTTTATTTAATTAAAAACACTATGAATGTCTAGTCTGAATATTAAAAAAAATCACCATGCCCATCTAACCCCACAGAACATAATACTTTTTCATAACAGCCTCCACAAATCCCTTAAGTGCAAGTTATTTCCCCGCACTGCTATTATTCTAGACTAAAAATCTCTGGCTTTCCTGAGTGGGAAATGGAAAAGGAGGGAAATTGAGATGGATAAAATTTAAGACAGTGAAGGAATATGAAAGAATAAAAACATCAGTTTGTAGCTGAGATTTGGTGGTGCGGGGATAAACCCACTCACCTGTCACTGCAGACAGTTCAACCCTGTGTTCTTGTCTGCACCTTCATAAAGGGCTAGACAGAGTTATAGTAGAGTATATCAACCTGGTATCAGTGATACACATGCTGGTCCACTGTGGAAGTGTCACAATTTCAACACATACTTGTTCTGTGCTCTAGTTACCAATAATACATATGCAACATTCCATTTGACTTTCAAAATAAAAGTACAGAGGTTGCAGGTTGGTTAGGTTTAGGCAACTGATAATGACCCTGCAGCTACTTATCCTGGTAATGATTGTTATTATGGATGCTGAAGTTGATATTATCCCTGCTGTAGGTATGGATCTGTGTCTGGAGTCGGACCACGGCTGTGAGCACATCTGTGAGAGCTCCCCGGGCTCCTACCACTGCCTCTGCCTGCCTGGATACACTCTGAATGATGATGACAAAACATGTGCAGGTAACAAAAGAGGACAAAGGTCACACACAATACAGACAGACATCTGACATAAGACATACATAGTTTCTACATCACACTTGTATAAGCTGCAAACTGGTGCAGGACCTAAGATGCTTGCATGCAAATAGTGAAATGATTTATTAATCTACAATTACTGATAATGAACATAGTTACAAAATTTCTTGCTTGTGTGTGTGTGTGTGTGTTTCAGCCATAGATCTGTGCACTGAGGGGAAACACGACTGTGAACAAATCTGTGTCAGCTCTCCTGGTTCCTTCACCTGCGACTGCAACAAAGGATACAAACTGAACGACGACAAGAAGACCTGCTCAAGTTAGTCTCACATACACACACATACATGCAGAAAACATTCATGCACACAAACACGTGATAACACATTATTTGATTTTACACAACACAATGCCACACATCCAATAAGTGCTGACTGCTCCTGGCTTTGTACTGAGAAACATGTTCAGCTTGAATTGATGTCAGCTTCATTGATGCTGAAATGGATTCTGAACTGCTGATTCCTGATTTCTCTGCTGCTTCATGAAGCTGACTGTGGGTTTGCATTATGTTCCTCCTGCTGCTCTTTGTCTCTATAACAGAAGTAGTTGCAAACACTTTACTGTACATCCTTTATATTCCTGTACATCCTGTCTCTAAATCCCTCAACTGGACTCAATCAGGACATGTGCATGGCTGTTATACAAGAAGATTTAAAAACACTAAGATGTCTATTAAGAAAACGAAACTTGCCTTATTTTAATTCTTAAATCTTAAAGACTTCTGTTGAAATTTGGGCTGGCACTTGAAAAGAGAATGTGTGATGCTGCTTTTATAGCATATATAGATTAAGGAACAAACCACAGATGCCCTCCCACACATTTTGCTGCTGTTTGCTCTGCTGCTTATGGCCTTGCTGCTTTCCTCCCCTCAGTGATCGACTACTGTTCGTTTGGGAACCACAGTTGTGATCATGAGTGTGTGAGTGTGCTCAATGGCTATCACTGCCGCTGTAACGAGGGATACAGGCTGCTGGAGGACGGCAAGACTTGCCAGGGTAAGTTATATGAGACAAAACTCACTGTCATTGTTAATGACGCAGATAAAAACTAATCCCTGTTGTCTGCCAGTGGTATAACGGAGGTGAGGACCAGATTTTAAACCTGCCTAACCTTATGTAGCTGTTTGCTCACATGCATGATTAAAGTAGGATCATTTCATCTTCTGCCGGCTTATTTTAAAGTCAAGTCGAGGCACTGGAGGGAGAATCAGCCTGCTAGATAATGAACAGTGGTCACTGCTAGTCTACACTATCTCCTGCCACAAGATGATGGCTGCACTTTACTGACACAAATGTGTCATAAGACTGTTATATTGTCCAAACAACCCCACCGTTGCTATCTCCTTGGTTAGCAGGTAATTGGCTCTGAAATAGGAATGCATTTGAAGTATTTCCATCAGTGAGTGCAACTTTCTTTATCTGAATCTTAAACAAAGCACTGTTCAGACTTGCTGGCTCCCCAAAATGGAGCCACTGCTGCACAGTTTCATTCTTTCCCTCTGCCTCTTTTCTTATTTCCTTTGCCAACTCATGAGAGTTGTTCTGATAGTGACCAGTATCGCAAACTCCTTTGATACTGCCTAAAAGGCTGGATCAGGTATCTGCGAGTACGTGCGTCTATGTACTGATACAATTCCACGTAATTTATTAGCCTTGAACACGAGCCTGCTACTTCGTAGTCCCATTTGCAAAGGCATGATCTGCCCTCCTCTGACTCCGATTGGCTTACCCTGATATTCTCACAATAACCAATCTAACAAACCCAAACAAACAAACACAATGAGTACTAGCCAATCAGAGGCAGAGTAGGGCAGGTCATGTGCACCTTGCTGCCACTGGGCACTTAGTACTATATTACCACTCAACCTGAACAAGAATGCAAGGAAAGGTTTCTCACCATGAAAAAATATATGCAGGCAGAGGCTGAGAATAACAAACCACTTAATATCCTTCTTTAAGATAAATTAGCCATTTCGTTCAGGATTGGACTGCTTCCACTGTGGTATTTTACCATAGAAAACAAGAAAAACTGAAAATAGTTTTACTAACAAGGTCTTTTTAGTTGAACAGGCAATCTTTAGTCTGTACATTTAACCACTCACATATTAAAGCATCAGTATTTTTAGTGATTAAGTTTGGTGATTAACTGTAGTAACAGAAAACACAGCTTCTGTTTCAAAATATTAACATAAAAGGCTTTTAACATAGAAACAAGTATGATTTGTCATCATAATAATGATTATTACTGTCTCGCAAATCATTACCTGTTAAGTACTAAACCGTCAACCCTCCTGGGAGCGCAATTCTGGAGAAAACTCTTATCTACAGTATCTTTCAAATCATCTTAGCCAGGATATCATTTAAATGCAACAACAAAAGAACAGTCTCACACACACACACACACACACACACACACACACACTCACACACACACACCATACTGCATTCACAAACAAGCCTGTTGTATGCATGGGAAAGCAAGCGTCCAACATGTTTGTACGAATTCATGCATGCAGCCAGACACTCGTGTGCAGATGTCTCATTTACACAGCAACACCTGCAGTACGAGATCTTGTTGACAGAAAACTCTGAAATAAAGACAATTTACAACCTTTGGATCACCAAAGACTTGCTGTTCCCTGGAAGCCGTACAAACCTTCAAAGCATGAGTAACACATCGTGTAATTGAGTCGTCCATTAAACCCAAATACCACAGCAGCCTCATGTAAAGAGAAATAACACTTTGTTACATGCCTGCTGGTTCAACTGCTCTGGACCTTTTAAGAACAGCTGGTTTATAACTGATGAATCAGGTCATTTAGAGGTTATAAACAAGATAATGTATGTGTGAGTCATACTGAATTATAATTTAGATCTTGCTCGTCTGAGGTTTAAAGTATTAAAGTAGTATTAAAATGGCCATGTTTTTAACACACACACACTTTAACTGAATGTGTGTGTGTGTTATTTAGCCATTGACCTGTGCGCTGAGGGGAAACATGACTGTGAACAAATCTGCGTCAGCGCGCCCGGCGTCTTCACCTGCGACTGCAACGAAGGATACACACTCAATGAGGACAAGAAGACCTGCACACGTTAGTCAGGCCCTCGCACAAATACACACATACACAGCTGCACACACTCCAACAAACACACATTTACAGTGAAAGTAAATTGCTCCTGGTGCAACTATCCTGCAGCCTGTTCTTTGGAAGAAGTATTTTCCATTCATTCATTTTGCTAATCAGTTAGCAGTTGCTGCTTCCAGCTTCTTAAACATAAAGACTTTTTCTGTTTCATGTCATTGTAAATGAAATCCTTCTGGACTTCATTCTTCTTTGGACTGTCTTTGGACTGTTGGTCAGAGTAAATAAGGAGTTTAAAAAACATTACTTTAGACTTAATTCGATCTAAAACATAATGAACAGAGTATTTAAAAGAGATATATCTTTACTGTAACTGCAGCTCGTAACTCTCTCCACTGGGTCAGTAAAATATTTCTTCTTGTGCTTTCTAATTAATTCAAGTGTTTTTTGATCCTCTGGCTTCACTTGCACTTATGCATGAAGACACCTAAAAGCACATACACGCAGAAACACAACCCAAACAATCACACACAAGGTTCCAAATAACTGTGTGTGTGTGTCTGTGTTATTTAGCCATTGACCTGTGTGCCGAAGGAAAGCATGACTGCGAACAAATCTGCATCAGTGCTCCCGGGGTCTTCACCTGCGACTGCAACAAAGGATTCAAACTCAACAAAGACAAGAAGACCTGCACAAGTCAGTGAATTTCATCATGTGCTTCTCCTCAGCTTATCTTATGTGTGCTCTCACTCTTTTATCCCTGATTTCAAATGTACGTCAAGTAAATTTTGTTGTCTAAAATATCTCCAGATCTGATTGATATTATCATTTGATAGAGACGATGGAATTGAAGGTTCCAATACAGAGCATTAACTTTCAACTCTTGTCCCTATTTGGGCTTTTACATGTAGAGTGTAATTAAAAGATACAGCTTTCAGGATCATAATACCCCAATAAACTCCAGATATGGAATACAATAAAATATACACACCACAATACACCAATACACCAATACACCAATACACCTTAGTAATTTAGAGCATAATCAACTAATAATGAGTACGGCTCTGGTTTTTCTTTTAGCCAGCACTCAATCTTTGCTGTAAAAGATTTTATAAGTGAAGGGAAAATAGGAAACTATCCAGCTACTAACTGCATGCATTCATCACTGAATATGTATCTATAACCTCTCTAGGGGTTAAAAGAGGTTCTAAAGAAGCTGTTTTGACAGTCACTGTCACTGAGCTGAATCAGATGTTATTTTCCCATCAACAGCCACATTTTCAGAGCTTATCTGATGTTTAAAGTAAAGACTTAATGAATAAGACTGAGTGAATACTCGGCTGAAACAAGTATTTGGTACAGATAATGTATCAGAGTAAGTAAAATGTCTCAATAAACGTACTCGTAATATAGTAACTTTACTTAAACTTTTTTATATAACATTTGTAATATGTGTGTACTGACTGTGTTTTTGCAGACATGGACCTGTGTAACACAGTAGAGCATGGCTGTGAGCACCAGTGTGTGAGCACCCCAGGATCTTACTACTGTATCTGTCCAGAGGGACAACTGCTGCAGGATGACGGCAAGAGCTGCGGCAGTAAGTCAACTCTGATATTTACAGAACAGGTTCACTGTTCACCTTACTATATTACAGTTACTACAATCACTTCATCAATACATTAAGTCTGGACAAACTCACCACTCTGCGGCAGTCAGAAGGCTCCGTGGGTCCTGTGGGTCCTGTGGGACCCAACAGAAATGTTGCAGGTGTGAGATGAAGGTTTTGGGGACTGAAGCAGGAAGTCAACATCATCATCACATTTGTTTCAGATCAGTAGAAACCGAACAGAATCTGTAGGGATATGAACCCAGATCTCTGGAGATACTCCAGTGCTGCTGAGCTCTGATGTGTATTAAATAAAAACTAAGAAAAACTGTAATTAATCATGATGACATAGCCTGACACCAGAGATGACATTACAGTGTGATCAGATGAACCTGCCAAATGGAGAAAACATCATAAACTGAGTTTCGGATTAACAATGGCGTTATTTCTCAGGAGATGAAATAAAGATGTGTGTGAAAATAAACCCAAATCTCCTGTTGATGTTAAAAGCAGCTCTGAGAGGAACTGGCTGGACAAAGATGGGATCTTCTTTTAAATTCTCCTTTCCTCTGGGGACCCTGAGAGGAACCTGAAGTGCCTGCCAGTAACCTTCATACAGCACCTCCGTATGGAGATCCATGGCAGTAAAAACAGGCTCATTTATCGTACATTCATGATTTAGACTACTGCTCCAACTGATATTCTTTGTTGCTATGACAACTGCCATGGTAACCAGAAAATCTTTAAGCAAAATATATTATTTTACTATGTCTGAATACTTGAGTAAGTACTGATACTTAATATTGAGGCAAATTCAGCCAACAGCAGTTTTGGAAATGCCGACATAGATACGTAACAACAGCAACAAAGAATTATGTTGGAATGATTTTATTTTCTTATTTTACCGGACCCTGATGAAGGCCACAAGCCGAAATGTATTAGTCTGATATTAAAGTTCTTTTTCAAGTGTAACTAGAATTTTTAACTTTTTATCCTTCTCTGTGCATCTACAAATGTATGTGGCCGACACAGTTTCAGACCGGAGGACGAGCTCAAATTAAAGCCTGATATGAATATTTGACTGTTTAATAACAATATGAGTCAAAAAGAAGATTTACCCTGCAGACTAAGTGGCCTAGGAACTTGAAGTATATGGTGAAACAACCACTCAAATATCTTCAATTGTCATTCCTGTGCCGCAGATATCATATCTGTGGAATCGGTCTGGCTCAGTTGTAGAACAGATATAATACCAACATCAGGACTCTGTCGGTCTCAGTCTCCCTCTCTTCATTTCTTGTCTCTTTCTCCTTCAGCCTGCAAGTCTGCCAACATCGACCTGGTGCTTCTGATTGACGGCTCCAAAAGTGTCCGCCCTCAGAATTTTGAGCTGGTCAAAAAGTTTGTTAACCAGGTGAGGCATGTTTTCATTTAAATAACTTCAGTATTTTAATACCAATGTGTGTTACACTGCCTAAAAAAAAAATAACAAATTCAAAACTAAAATTAGACATCTGTGAAAATAATCAAATTTCACACAGACCTGCCACCAGTGAATCTGTTCACTGAACTGTTCCAAAATCAGGGTAATCCAATTGTATAACAGTAACAGATCCGGCAACAAAAAGACAAACTCTGCTGAATTGTAGGCGTTTGGGCACAATAAATATAAAAATAGATTTATGGATCTGTGCCTTGTGTCTCCTGCAACTGTGCCTGATGAGTATCCCTCACCTCCTCCTGTGCTCCAGGTTGTGGACTCTCTGGACGTGTCTGCTCATGGCACCAGAGTCGGTCTGGTTCAGTACTCGAGCCGGGTCAGGACGGAGTTCCCTCTCAACATGTACCACACTGCTGACGAGATCAAAGCTGCAGTCATGAAGGTAAAGCTGTTGTTTTCTGTCAGTTTATAATCCTTTATGTTCTATTACCAGATGCATCACCAACTACTGTAAATAAAGTGTTATAAGTGTTAAAAATAAAGACAATAAATGATCTTGGGCCTAAATTCATTTTGTAACAAATAGCTTCACCCAGAGGTGAACAGATAGACAGCATTATCACTTTAATGGACCCACACTGGTAGATAAATTGAGACAATGCAATGATTCCAGTGTTGTTACTGTGCTTGTCCAGGTTGAATACATGGAGAAAGGCACTATGACAGGTCTGGCCCTTAAACACATGGTGGAGAACAGCTTCTCAGAGGCAGAGGGCGCTCGTCCAGCCAGCCGCAACATCCCCCGAATTGGACTGGTGTTCACAGACGGACGCTCCCAGGACGACATCACAGAGTTTGCCAAGAAGGCCAAAGAAGCCGGTAAGACTGACCGTGGTGAGACTCAACCATTGGAGGGTCAAACCTCGTCTACAGTTTGTGTTCTGATCTAAATGACGGTGGAGCAGTGCTGAGGTTAAATGTTTGTGTACAGGTATCACCATGTATGCGGTGGGTGTTGGAAAAGCTGTGGAAGATGAACTTCGTGAGATTGCGTCTGAGCCAGTGGAGAAACATTTCTATTACACCACCGACTTCACCGCCATCAGCACCATCGCTGAGAACCTCAAACTCAATGTCTGCCCAGGTACAAAACTCTTTACTTTACTTTACTCAAAGTACACAACATGTGAAAGATAATGTCATCTCTTATTTGTGTGTGTGTGATTGATATTCAGTAAATGGACTTACAGGGCTTTCTGGTCTAGGTAAATAAATGATAACAACAAATGATTTATGCAGTGAATATAAACAAACAACAGATTGCAGATGCTATTGTGCTGAAATTCAACGTGTTTTTTATTAATTACTTCTCCTATCATTGTTGATATGATTGACAAAAATTGTGTTGAGGCCTAAAAGTTAGAGAACTACTCACAATGATACTAAGCTCACCCACACACACACACACACACACACACACACACACACACACACACACTCACAACTACGGCCAAGGAATCAAACCAGACACCCTCTGATTACTAGACAACCTGTTTCAGCCATTGCTGCCCTAAAATACAATTTTCACTTCTTCTACAGGCCGTTAACATCAGTTTGAGTGCCCCAATAGTCTTATATAATATATTCATTCCTACAGTTCATCACTAATTCATTCATGTTTTTAAATGGTGGTTGGTCATTATCTTATCTTATGTGTTTGTAATGGAAATAAAACATAATTCTGCACCTTTGTGCAATTTTAAACTTTTTACTTCACTGCATCTCATATGAATATTATTGTAAAATATATAGACTGTATATAATGGCTGAAGATACTTATTAGTGTACAGATACAGATTTTGCATATATGAAAAATATTGATCTTAATGCACCAGACTGTGCAGGCAGCCTACAGGGGGCTGTTCAGCTGCAATTCTTTTGTTTGACTTGTTTTAATTCATTTTATTTCAGTGTCATAAACAAAACAAAGACATCTCAAAAGAATTGTTAATGATTGTAATGTTCTGGGATATTTAGGATTGTGTTCAACATAAAGTAAAGTGCTAGAGATGAGATTAACATGATCTCAGGCCCAGTGTCTGCTGGCAGTCACTGAAATCATGTCTTGGTCTTTGGCGCCATCTACTGGCAGCTACAGACAATTTAAAGCAATAACAATATAATACCACCAAATATACCAAATGTAATACCAAAAACATAATAATACAGTGTCCAACATAAACAACAGAAAGTAGTTTAGTTTGGTAGTAATTAAGAGTTTTAACTTATTGTTTGAAGTATTTAGGTGGTCCTAAAACAAAATCATTTGTAGACTGTTGAATAGACGTTTAAACTGCAGTTTTAACTTCCACCTGCATGAAGTATAAATAATTAACTGAAGATGTTGCACTGATGTTCTCTGTAACTTTACTTCCTTTCGCTCTTTGTGCCTTTTCAGAGGAGAGTCAGGGGGAGATCGAGGTGAAGGACCCATGTGCCTGTGAGAGTCTGGTGGAGTTCCAGCAGGCCACCATGAGCAGCCTGGAGCAGCTCACACAGAAACATATCCTTTAAAAACTATATATATATATATATATATATATATATATATATATATATATATATATATATATAT
>JAGRRF010009292.1:28659349-28685239 GCA_019097615.1 Morone chrysops
CACACACACACACACACACACACACACACACACTGTGACTATTGTTGATCCCATGTCGTTTGCAATCAACAACTATATATTAAGTAATTTAAAAAACAGCTGACTTACTGTATGCACCATTGCCATATATGACTATTGTCAAGGTGAGTACATTTTCTTTCTGTGTATAAAGAGACAGTATATTGATTCATGGCCATTTTTTTTTATGAAGTGTGCTCTGAATTGAGTTGTTTTAATAACTGTCAAACTGAATATAACAGCAAATGTAGAATAGTCCTTTTTCACAGCAGATATATATATTCCATAATATATAATAGCAGGAGGCGTAATTAATAACTGCATCCCGTTATCTTTGAGACGGCCTTCCACTACATGTTAAAGTACATTCAGTAGAAATCTTTAAATCAAGACTCTGTATTCACTTCATTACAGCCTACAACTTAATCAGGTCCATCACCTTTAACACTGATGTTTTCACTGTGGGTGTTTTATTTTAACTATTGTATTTGCTTGCTGCTTGTATGTTTTTCCTATATATTATTTTTAATCGTAAAGTGTATGGACCATATTGGATGTTGATTCTGCACTTTGAATTGATCGATTGATTCCAGTTCCTGCTGCCTCATTTCAAGATAATGGTTTTGTGTATACTAGCTCATTTGGTTGACTTAATGAAACAGAGCCAGAATTACTGTTTATTTTTATACATGTGCTTTCATACAAGTCAAAATCATCAATTTGATAAACATCTATTTCATACATTAATATAATGTCTGATTGACAAAAAGGTTTATGGTGTATGGAAAAGTACAGGTGTTACTAATAACATTATTAATAGTTTGTTCTATTTAAGTGTCGCAGTCAAGACAGTGATCCAGCATGTACAGTACCAGGACCCCTAAAACTGAAAAATGGAATTCAGCCTTCATAAATGTGATTTTCTTACTGCATATTTATTTATGGCTTTCTATATTTTATTTTGTTGTAATTTACTTGAGTTTAGGGTAAGTGAATGGAAATTAATGAAAATACTGGGGCTCTGTAGCAAGAAGATGTGAAGACATGACATAAAAAATGTAGTTTTATTATGGATAATGTCATAAATGTTCATTTGTGTAAGTTTCAGTGAGAAGCATACCAACATAAAATAACTAAAAGTTGAATAGTCTTTTAACATTGTAAAGCTTTATATTCATGTGACATGTTTCTTTAAACTTGGTGATTTTTTAGGCAAAGAACCCAAACTGCTGATCAGTAATAAACTGATCTATTTTATTCTAATGTAACCAGCAGTTGTCTCCAGTGAAACAGGTTCGAGGGACGCTGTCAGTTGACCCATGAGCCTTTCAAATACTAACAGGAATGTCACAACAACGGCCTATCGCGACACTTTAAACACAGCTATTATCAAGAATGTGATTACTGTGGTTCTCTGCATCTCCATCAACTATGTCAACGGTATGCTGGTGCACACATTCAAAAAACACCAGGTCTGTATCTGTTTCTAGAAATCCATTTAGCATGAGTGTTAAAATCATTTAATCACTTAAGGAATAAGCACCATGTGTGATCAATTCTCTCCTTACCTGCAGGTTTTCAATATGAACCCTCGATACATCCTGTACATCCATCTGGTGATCAACGATATTATCCTGCTGACCATGTTCACTCTTGTTCAGGTCCTGAGTTACATCGTGTTCACTCTTAATGTCTCCTTATGTATCATTTTGCTAATGATTGCTATATTTGCCAATCTAAACAATCCCCTAACACTCGCTGTTATGGCAGTGGAGTGTTACATCGCCATATGTTTCCCTCTCCGCCACGCACAGATCTGTACAGTACAGAAAACGTATGTTGTGATCGGTCTGATATGGGTGATAAGCACATTTTCAATCCTGCCAGATTTATTTGACGCACTGGCAACAGAATCCCTGGAGTTCTTTCGTTCCAGAGTTTTTTGTCTCAGGGAAAATATTTTCAGAAACCCCAATCTCACAGAGAAGAGAGATATATCCAACATAGTGTTTCTGGTCATTATTTGGCTCACTCTGTTCTACACATACTTCAGGATCCTTTTCGCTGCACAAGCAGCTTCTGCGGACGCCAAGAAAGCGAGGAACACTGTTCTCCTTCATGGCTTCCAGCTGCTGCTGTGTATGCTCACCTATGTTTTTCATCTCATGATTGAAGGTCTGACATACTTGTTCCCAAAAGGGGTATTGGCCATTCGCTTCACTATTGCGATATTTGTTCAGGTTCTGCCTCGACTCATCAGCCCAGTAGTTTATGGGCTACGAGACAAGACGTTCAGAAAGTACCTGAAAAGACATATATTCTGTTTAAGTGGTGCTGAAACTCATCCACAAAAACCTCTGAAGAGGCCATTATAAAATCCTGGTTTTTTTTGTTTTTTTTTATGCTCTGCTTATGCTGTTTCATCTGAATGAAACCATTTTAATATAAATTAAGAGTTTACCCACTTCTACGGGCACCACTACACTGCTGCTGCTGACAATAAAGCCTTTCCAGTGGTTGTTGCACAGGCCCTAACTTCATTTAGTCAGTGCATACGTCTACAATCTGCAGTGTTGGCCCATAATGCTCAGGTGACCTGTTTTTCTCCAGAGTAAAGATGTGTTTGAATTTTTTTTTTTTTTTCATCTCTGGTTTCCCTATAGTAGATATTGCATAGTTACTGATCATAACACATCAAACACAGGATGTAAATTCCACCCCTGTTTTGCAAAAATTCGGTTTTTTTATAAGGTCTTTTATGAATGCATTCTTAAATTTTAAAGATCTTTGGACATGTTTGTTTTTTCTTGTTGTAGTTGAAGTTATAGTTGGGTCACATTAAACTACTTTGTTTCCTTTTACCAAATTCATCAATTAAAGTCTAATTAATTAATTTCTACCACACACTAGTTCAGCCTTCCTTTTTACTTAAATGTAGTCATCATTAAACACTGTGATCTGTATGTTGAAAGAGTGCTAAAATGCAGGGATTAGTTTCACACAGGACAAAAAAACATTTCTCTTAGTCTACATCAGACATATAGAATTATCAACTACAGTTGGCAATTTAGACACACACAACCTTGGGAAATACATTTCTGTTGAAATAATGAGCAATTTCTGAAACTGGAGGTTTTGTGGAACTGGCCAGTGAAATGTGACATTCATGTTTACTCATGTGCAAATGATCCCTGCTTGAATTACCTAAATTAGTGTGTAACACAACCCTTTAAATGCTATTTAATTGCTTTGTGTTGAAAAATGAGACAGATGGAAATCCAGCTGTCAGAGCTGTTGACATATTTTTTCCCACTTTGGACAGTGGTTTCCAACTGCTTCTAGTCTGTTTCTAGTCTTGATGCTTAATGTAACCAGTTTTAGTGATATAAAAGTGAATAACAGTATAACAACGAGTTGGACTAGTAATAATAATAAATGTTGAGTAGCCACTCTTGTATTTTTACATTGAATAAAGAAAAATGTTCAATTTATACAAAATTATAAAATAATGACCCAAATGACCAGAAAACAAAAAGTGTCCGTTGGGGCCTTTCAAAACTGAAAATTGTTGCAGGTACACCTGATATTAAATGTTCATGGGAGTGTAATGTGAATGTGTGTGAGTGTACGTTTGTATCTCCTTGTCTGTGTCTTTTCTTCAAAGGTCTTGGCTCGCCATCTGACACAATCAGGATCATGTCCTGGTCCTCGAATCTTCCTGTCCTCTCAAAAACCTGACCTATAAACAAGGTCATATCTGTTATACTCTATTGTCAGATGCATCATTAAAGGTTTAAATGTCAAAATGCTACATATTGCATCAAACCTCATACATATATCTTAAATCTTAATAAATCTAAAATCTTTTCAGTTTTACAACATTAAACATTCAAAGATATCAAAGTTTAAATATGAGGACTAATCATTCAAGAACTCATATTTGTTACTATTCATATGAACAGTGTTTCAATAATACTTCCGGTAAGTAACCATTAACATTTAACAAACATTAACAAAATATATCAAATCCATATAAACCAGGATAACATAACATGCAAATAAAATAACAGTAAATACACATACTGAGTTGCTTTCAGAGGTATCAAAGTAGTGTGCTTAATTACTCCTCATACACTATAGACCTACTTTAAACTGACAATTGAAATGAAATAAATTCCTTCAATAGCTTGCATTTACAAAATAAAATGTAATTCCACGTGGGATTGTGTGAGTGATGCATTCAAATAGAATAGGACATTTAAAACTTTGCCAATGTAAACAAAACAAAAAAATATTCTCTTTCTTCTTTTATTGGTTTCATATAATTGTGTTTTTTTTCCACCTGGGCTACATTAAGCTAGTGTTGCTGCAGCTACATCGTGGCTATAGCCCCGTATGTATAGCACAAAAAATGTATTGATACCAGTCTTTATCTCATAGTCCCTCCCCTTCTGGTGGACCACCATGGGACCTAATGGCAGTTAAGTTAAGTTGGAGTAGTTAATGGCAAGAAACAAATAGTTTAGTCTAGTTTAGTGTAGAAATATGTATTTACAAAGACTACACAGTCAGTTCTTGCAATTCCCAGCTGATGAAAGGACCATGAGTCGCTGGATGAACACATCATGTAAGATAACGTTACAATGGACGGCCTTGTTGGTGTTGGTGATGTATATTGTCTATAGTACAGCTGCTTTATTGTATTGCAAAATTGCCTTTTAAATTAAGAAAACATGTTTAATTCATGGCACAATTCAAACGTTATTAGTAAGTATTTGTTTGGACACCGGGAGAGGAGGGACTTTTTTTGGAAAGAATTTTAACTTTAAAAACACACACATGGCAACATACACACAGTATGGGCTAACATAGTCCCAAATGTCTTCAACCAACATATATAAACTCTCTGCATCAACACTCACAGCAGACTGTTGCGTGACGTCCTGCTGGGTTAGGTACAGTCTACTCATGCTTACTGCTTGTATTACATTGGACTCGGTATACAGTATCAGATACTGCATGGACTGCAAATGACTGTGTTATTGTGTATATAATTCTCATAAATATCTTATATTATGTATGTAGCATGTAATATGTATTATGTACCGTTTATGTGATTTAAATTTGTTATCAGTAGATATTGCTGAATTGCTGTTTTGGTCACTCTGGGTACAAATGGAGAAAATGTAATGAAGAGTATTTTCTGTAGTTTTTTGTAATATACGGTAACTGGTTCCTAAAGTGGTAGGTTCCTCTAAAGTGATTATACTCAATTATTACCTCAGACCAAGCCAACACTTGTCCCAGCTGTACCACCTGCTCTAAAATATCTTGTAAAGTTTCAGAAGAGAAGATTATAGTGATTACAGAGTTTTATTTGTTATTGTATTGTCTTTGGAGGCCACATTATAATCTAGAAAATTATTAATGTTTATTTCAGACAGGATTTGGCCATTTTGGACATGGATTTTTCTTCTGTAAATGGCACTTCAGCTGTTACTGGGATTCAGCGGGACACCTTAACCACAGCTGTGACCAAGAATGTGATCGTCACCGCCCTCTGCATCTCCATTAACTACATCAATGGTACTCTGGTCCACACATTCAGAAAGCACCAGGTCTGATATGCACCTTTGTTTTTACAAAATATATGTGCAAGTCAGCAGCAGAGGGGAATGAATGTTGAATCTCTCTGCCTTTAACTTCAAATCCAATTTTTCCCTCTCAGCTTTAAACAGGTGTTTTTAAAAAAAATTTAAAATGTTTTAATAACTTTAACAAATCAGTAAAAGAAAATAATAATAAAATAAGCTAGACAGTTAATAATGCCCCATTTCAATATTTAGGATTAGGTTATAAAAAACACAATGATTTTATCAACCTGAAGCAAACAATTAGCATAAGAAATTAAATAATGACAACATGTTAAAAAAAAAAACATGTATTGGCACCATTAGATACTCTGTTACAAGTAAAAAAAACCTGCATTCAAAATCTTAAGTAAATGTTAAACTTAAGTATTAGCATTACTCATAATTATGTACTAATTATTCAGAATGACCCATTTGAAATAAAATATAACTACAAATACACATCATTTTAGTTTAGAATCAGTGATACATATATATATAATACATAATGTGTAAGCATGTTGCGGCTGGTAAATGTGGGCCTGACTTTAACTCGTGGGTTTACAAGACACCAAAAGTACAGTTGCAGTGGTCAAACATTTTATTTTTATTTTAGTCCTAAACAAATATTCTGCATTCTCTCCAAAGCTTGGCAAATAAATAAAATGACCCCTTTCTGAAGCACAAATCAAGTTTTTCATAATCATCCAGCCAAAAGAAATCCTCATAAATGGAGAACATTTTTTACTGAAAAGTACATCCCCTACATCCTAAGTACCTCAAACTTGTACACCTGTGTAAATGTACTTTGTACATAATATTAATGTGATTTGGGTCCTTGCTTCTAATGTTTATGTTTTCTATTACTATGCATAATTCAGTCATATTGAGTGGAGAGATTTCTTTAAATCTGTAATTTTATGACGTATCATAAAGGCTAGACATTACCAGATCCCACATGTGCTTTTATTTAGACATCCTCCGAAAGACAAGGTAGCTTTCATTCATTGCTCATTTATGTGGGGGTAAATTTGATACAATATTGTCTGTTTACTTGTTGTGAACAATAGCCGACTGTGTATTCTGCTTATATTGTTACATAGTGCAACAAAACAGCTTGAAAAGAAAATTCAAGCAGTAAAATATAAGCTGGAGAAAGCAAGTTGTAATGAACTAAAGCACCTACAATACTACTGTCAGCACTAATCCTGTCCTCCTTCAGATCTTCAGTTCAAACCCTCGTTACATTCTCTTCATCCACCTGGTGATAAATGACATGACGCAGCTGTTCCTGTCAACTCTTCTCCACATCATCAGCTACACCCTTCACACAATCAACGCATCCTTCTGCCTCATCCTGCTCACCATCACCATCCTCACCACCCTCAACACCCCGCTCAATCTGGCTGGCATGGCAGTCGAGTGCTACATCGCCATCTGCATCCCCCTCCGTCATGCACAGATCTGTACCATGAAGAAAACCTACATCCTGATTGGTCTGATCTGGGTTGTGAGTGCGTGCTCTATCCTTCCAGATGTCTTCATCCTCCTGGCCACAGAGCCGCTGCAGTTCTTTCACTCTAAGTTGTTTTGTGCCAGAGATTTCGTTTTCAGAAGCTCTTACAGCCTGAAGAAGAGGGATGCTTCACACATCGTTTGTCTTGCTCTGGTCTGGGTCACTCTCTTCTACACTTACTTCAGGATTCTGTTCACTGCCAAGGAAGCAAGTGCAGACCTTAAAAAAGCCAGGAACACTATTCTCCTCCATGGCTTCCAGTTGCTGTTATGTATGCTTACTTACGTGAGACCCATGTTTGAACAGGGCCTGCTCTACTTATTGCCCACAGAGCATCTGGCCGTACGCTTTGCCTTATATGTCATTGTCCAGATCCTACCACGGTTTGTTAGTCCGATAGTCTACGGACTGCGGGACCAGACCTTCAGGAGATACATGAAAAGTTACCTGCTTTGTAAAGCGAGCACAAGCATCCACCCAGAAAATGATACCGTGTCACACATAAAGCCCACAATGAAACTGCACTGAGGCTTTATCAGTTTCTAACCAGAGTCTGGCAATCACTGCACGCAGATTATGTAACATCTGCAGACCAACACAATCCTTTATCTCAACAGTGTAATGTATGTTTGTGTTTAAAACTATTGTGGTTTTGTTTTTACTCATATTTCAAATATAAGGGTACAATTAGTACTGCAAATACATTTCAATAAATACTATAGCTCAAATTTAAAGGCAATATTTTCTCACTTTCTTAAGGTTTCTTCTCGAAAATGTATTTAGATTAGTCAAAATATATAAGCTATAAGATACATTTTGTATGAAATATTAAATACATATTTTGTTTGTTGTAAAACTCATCATGACAAATGACAGGGTATGCAATTACTTCACATTAATTATTAAAATAAAACACTGTCTGAATAAACAAGACTCAATACTCATACTATAAATAAATATTATATATGATATATATATCCCCTTCAGGTTACTGAGGGGAATTAAAAGCAGAAGAGCAGAAAACATGGTTTTAATGAAGTAAATGTTTGAGCGTAACTTCCCTACCTCCTCTCATTTTCTAGCATGTATGGCCTGTTTTTCATTACTTCCAATGCACATTAGCCTTGTGACATCTTGATCTGCACATTATCAGGGGGATGAAGTTGCAGACTGCTCAGCCTTCAAAAGCGTATAGCTAACAACGGTGACCATGAAACTCTATTTAGAGGCAGTGTTTGGTTTGTTCGCTCTGGGCTTCTGTACAAACAGCATGGCACTTCAGCACAGCAGCCTCCGTAGAAGAGGACCCGCTCCCTCTGTGGATAAAAACGACTCATTCTAAGGTAATGAAAACACAACAATTCTTATTTCCAGGAGATTATACACTAATAAAATCATACCTATGATTATTATATTCAATTTCTGACAATACATCCTCTAGCAGTACTGCAACCTGAAGGCCTGGACCTCCAGGACAGTTTTTTCTATCAGGCAACCAGACTTGTGAACAAATGAACGGCCTGTTTGCTGTCTGACTGTGGCACATACAGACACATAGACATGCAAACAACTACATGCACATTTGCACACACACAGCCTCTTTAACTCCTTATTTATTAATATCGTATTGTGTTTTCTTTAGTTTTCTTTTTATTGTTGTTGCTGCAACATCAAGGTGACATAACCTCTCTTATGTCTGTATAAAAAGATACAACAATAAAGGAATCATGAACCTTTAATCTAAAGTTATTTATTAAAGTTATTTAGCAAAAATACCAAACATTAGTAATTCTAGCTCTGATATTGATTAATCCTGTGTGGCTTAATTTATCACAGTCCTATATAGCTGCAATAATTGGTCAATTAATCAATCTATTATCAGAAAATTAAGGATTATTTCAAGCAAAAATGCCAAATACTGCCTTCTTCTAGCTTCGCATATGTGAGGATTTGTTTGGACCAAATTATGAATAAATATTGAAAATAATAGTTGCAGCCTACATTCCTGAAACTGCCCTAATGTGAGGAAACACATTAACAAAGATGTCAGAGGAAGCTTTACCTGCAGTACACCTTTCTAAATTCCACACATTCATAGGCGTGTTCTTTGTCAGTGAATCTACTTCAAATGATATGAAAGTGTGAATAAAAGAAAAGTCACATCACAGCATGAAGAACTATGCTTTGACCTCGCCGCCATCCACGTGATCTCCATCATCATCGTCATCATCATCTTCATCTTTCTCTTCTCTGACAAACACTGAGGAGAATGATGCCAGGAACATTAATTAAGTCTGTGTGTATAAAGACTCGTCTTTGAAGCTGTCTGCCTTCTGTGCGTCTGACCTGGACTCAGGTAGGTGGATCAGGACTGAGATGATGCTGAGTTTATGCTTGCCAGTTTCTTCACCTGTTGGCAGTTAACTATCAAATTATTTACAGTTTAAATCCAGATTCAATTACAATTAAAGTCTAAATCTAAATATATTTCTTTGTATAAGTAGCTGCTCTGACATTTGGAGGAATGTAATGTAATATTTTGATAGTGTCTTAAAAAAGTTAAAAAGTTTACAGCCTGTGTTTAAGATAAACACATTGTGTAACATTGTGATTATTTGTGATTCTATTACATTTGTTTTCTACTGAAGAATACCGTTATGTTTGAGTCGCAGACTGAGCTTTGTTTGTTTGCTGCTCTTTGAAATCTTTTATGCACCAGCCTTTGTTAATATAACTAAAATAATTAATGTTAATACATGTTTTGATGGTTTGTGTCAGACAGGCATTGAGGGACAAAAAGACTGAGGTAATCTTGGTAATAATTGCAGACTGTTCATGTCTGTATGTCAGGAAATGTAATTTATTACAGATTTAGTGTCAGATTCCCAAACTGCCAGTGTTTGCTGCTCTAGGTTTGATTAAGTAAAGAATAAAATACAATTCACAACACTTTAGGGTAATATCTTATTAATTAATTTACTTATTATTAATGTATGTGTCTTTTTTTAAATGAAAACAAGAGAACAAAAAACAGTTTATTTTACATGATTTTTGAGTTCTCAACAATGTAGTCAAACTAATGTGTATGCATCATAAAAGTGCTGTTTTAATACATAGCATTTATTAATATTTTGACTGATTGTAAATAGATTTATCAAACTGATTATATTGCAAAATATAAATGTAAATGTTTTCTCTCTCTCTTTCTCTCTCTCTCTCTCTCTCTCTCTCTCTCTCTCAGGTCTTAGTGAAGTATGAGCTCATCAGTGAGCCCCGGAGGAAATGTGACATTTCCTTATCAGGTTCGGTGAAACAGTTTTCTTTTTGCTGCCGCATGTTTTGAAGTTAATCTTTACATTAATGAACAAGTAGAACTCTTTGTGATTTGTTTGGCACTTTAAAAACTGTAAAAAATCTAGGTCACTACTTTGTTGTAAATGTCATCATTGCTGCTCCTGAATGCACCACACACACACATAAGGCCTTTAATTCTTATCAAGACTATCACAAAAAATAAACCTGCAGTCTTTCTATATAGTTAAATGTGGTTGCAGTCTGCGGAGGAAAGGAATTTTAAGACTGTCATTTCATCTTTAATCATAATTAAGTTACATGAACTGATGTGTAAAAAAATACTCTTTAAGGTGTCTCATTGCAGTGAGTGTGAGGAATATTATTCATTTCAGCTGATAGAAACACAGTGATGGAGTTATTGTATTGATAATCAATCGTATTTGACAGTAACTTCTATTTCTTTCTCTTTGGCTCCCTCTCTTGTCGGATCAGCTCCTGCTCGTCAGAGACACCTACACCACAGCATTTGTGAAGAACCTGATTGTGGTTCTGGTCTGGCTCATCCTCAGTTACATCAATGGCACCTTGGCTGCCACCTTTTTTAGACACCAAGTACACACACACACACACACACACACACACAGACACACACATGTTCCAGCTTCTCAAATGTGAGGATTTGTTGCTTTCTCTCATTTGTTCATGTGTTTTGAACTGTTATTCAGACAAAATTGATTCTTTGGAATGTAAAAGGTGATTTGTTGATTGAACTAAGGCATTTTCCCCCATTTTCTAAAATTGTATGGACCAGTTGATGAATCCATTCATCAGCTGTCAATGAATATAATATTAAATTGAGGCCTACTTAGGTGTATTCTTGAAAAATGTGTTAATCTTATTTCATGCTCCTGAGGATTCTGTCTTCTTCCTTCGTATCAATACAACTTATTATTATATACTATAATTAAAAATTCTTTTTTAGTTAATGATCCATACACTCTTTTATCCCCCTCCCCAATCAGCTGACTCCCCTCTCTTTCTTCTTTCACCATGCGCTATTATCAATTAACATGTTGATAATTTTCTTGATTAATCAATCAGTAGTTTGGTGCATAAAAATATTAATCACTGTTTCCCAAAGTCCAAGGTGACGTCCTTAAATGTCTTGTTTGGTCAAGAACCCAAAGATATTCAGTTTACTGTCACAGAGGACTAAAGGAATCAGACAATACTCAAATTTGAGAAGCTGAAATCAGAAACAATTAGTTGATTATCCAAATAGTAGCAGATTAATTTAACAGTCAACAACTTATCAATTAATCGATTAATCGTTGCAGCTCTAACTAACTGTCCCACTATGTTTTTCACTCTTTTGTCTTCCCACAGACTTTTTATGAAGACCCTCGTTACATCCTCTTCATCCACATGGTGATCAACGACGGCATCCAACTGACTGTCACAATCACACTTTTTGTCCTCAGCTACATCTTCTACAAGATTAACGTCTCTTTCTGCTGCTTCTTCATCCTGGTGGCGGTCTTCACCACCAGAAACACCCCAGTCAACTTAGCGAGCATGGCCATAGAACGCTATATTGCCATTTGTGAGCCTTTACGCCACAGCCAAATCTGCACAGTGAAAAGGACTTACATTGTCATCGGATTGATTTGGTTTATATGTGTGGCTCCAGATATTACAGATCTGTTTGTGACGCTGGCAACGGAGTCCCTGAGCTTCTTTTATGAGTCTGTGTTCTGCTTGCGCCAGAATGTGTTCAAAGACCCGATCCTGGCATACAAAAGACAGGTCTTTGATATCATCTACTTCTCCTGTGTGTTTCTGACTCTGGTCTTCACCTACTTGAGGATCCTGTTTGCAGCCCGGGCCCTCTCCACAGAGAAGGCGTCAGCCCAGAGAGCCAGGAACACCATCCTGCTCCACGGGGCCCAGCTGGCCATGTGCATGCTGTCCTACATCTCCCCGAGTGTGGAGGTTTTTCTGCATCTAATCTTCCCAGGCCGAATCCTAGAAATCAGATATGCAAACTACCTGGTCGTCTACATCTTGCCACGCTTCCTGAGCCCAGTAATCTACGGTATTAGAGACAAAAAGTTCAGGAAGTACCTCAAGATGTACCTTGTGAGCTGCCGCTACGGGGTCAAACTGCGGACAGTGGCCCCCGAGCTGGCCACTGTCAAAGATAGCAGGACAAAGATTAAACAGTAAGAGGGTTTAAATAAAAGGTATTTAGTCTCTAAAGAAATGAACCTTCTGATTGTAAATAAAATCTAATCATTACATTTATAGTCATAATGAAGTGTATAGAAATGGAAGCCTGTTAAATGGCAGTAAAAAAAAAAAAAAGGATTTATGTATTTTATATGTGAATTTCCCACAATAAAAATATGGAAAATATAACTGTCCTGTCTGTCCTGTGTCATGAGGCTTTAAATGACACATTTAATGGTGACAGCATTAACATTGTTAGATGGTGATCGAGAGCCAACAGAGGTTTTAATTTTAACCTGATTTTTAGAGCCAATACTGATGTCAATATTTAGGAATTTTAAAAATCACATATATTCCAATATTAATTTGAAATTATAAAGACACAACATAAACAAAAAAAAATTCATATGGATCCTTCAGATTTTATTATCTGTGACCAAGATTCATACAGAGTGGGATTCGAGTGGGAATCAATAACACTCTCTAAGGCGCCCACATCTATAATGCATTATAAACATACTCTAGATTTTATTCACTTTACTTGAAGCTAGCAATCACCACTTAGAGTGACTTATAACCAGCTTGTAATGTATTATATCTGTGTATGCCTCAGGAATTTTATTACTTTACTTTAAGCACTTTATGGCCACTTACAGTACCTGAAAATCACATTTTAATGCATTATAACAGCAATTATATTGCATTATACAAAGGTCATAAAATGTTACAACCTTGCTGAAAGTGAGTGATATAGTTAGTGATATAATGGGATGTCTATATTGCATTAAAATGCATAGAAAGTGAAAAATGTACTTGTGGGTAAACTATGTAATGGTGACACATGGTGAGTTCAGCAATTCTGTACCTCAGGTTCTTCTAATTTATTGGCCGACATGATCCGATATCTGCATTAGTCTAATATCGGCCACACACAGCAGACACTCTGGAGGTGGATCTGTAGCAGCACACACACCGATCTCCATCTGAAACAGACAAGATGCCCCCTAGTGGCACAAACCACTCGTCTATCACTGCAGGTTCACTTTTGTTCAATAAAATTATCAAATAAAATGAATACAGTTGATCATTAATAACTCTATCTATGTAATTTACTAGTGTACAAATCACAAGGAAGTGTGCAGGAGACAGACTGACACAGTATGCTTCACCATACAGACCCATCATCTTCATCATTAGTTAGAAATATACTGGCCACCTGCAAAAGATAAACATGCTTGAACCTTAATAGGTTTATTTGATTTTAGTATTTGTATTTGGGGGGTTAGCTGCTTTAGATTTTATTTGGAGAATTATTTTGTCCAGCCATCTGCCTCCCTGAATCCTGAATGCACCTAAAGATGCATGTTGGATTGTCTATTAAATAAAAAAATCAATACTCTGACTCTGACTATGTATTCTACCACTTATCCATCCTATTACTGCCTGAGATAATGTCAGATCTAAAGTCACCTAATGCTCATTACATATGGATTACAGGGATCCATAACATCATGACCCTTACCCTATCCCTATGACGACCTGATCAAAACACACACACAGAGGAATACATCCTTATAAATGAGACAACAGGCTAGAGGAGGTTGCTGACACTGTCAGTGACTCACGAGGTGAGAGAGCGCTCTTTCAGTTTATTGTCAGTATATGACATCGTTTCTGCTTTGTCTCAAAAGCTTTGGGATGCCGCTGATATTGATGTTACTATAAAGGCAATAAGTTTAGTTTCTTCTTTGGTTTTTAAAATGTTTGAAGTGGTTTTATGTTGGACTAAAGCTGCCTGACTGCATTGTTATTAATAGTAATTAATATTTAAGTGTATAATATGTGAATCTGCTGCATCAACAGTGAAACAAGATAATCATTTCAACGTTAAGTCACATGTTAAGACTTTTCTCTGATCTAATGAAATCCTCACTTTCATTTTCAAGTGAATATTTATGAGGCACTCAATGAGATATGTTTTAAAGTTTTAAAATCAGTGTGGTCTGCACATGTTTTAAAACATGTCCCTTGTACTGTATCTTTTCATTGTTTGGTATTTAACATCCAGTTAAAACTAAATTAGGTGTATAATGCACCCTAAACTATAAATAAATACAATTATGTATGTAATTATGTAATTATTTGTGTGTGAAAAGATTTCCTGTCTGTGTTCCTTCAGATTATGAGGAGGAAACTTTGATGATGCTCAACTCAACTTCTGGCCAGCTGGACCTGCTGATGAGTAATACCAGCTCTGCACTGACAGGGGGCGCTGTGGTGGTGCCTAAAGACAGCTTCTCTAATGCTCTCACCAAGAACATAGTGGCCATGCTGGTGTGGCTGGCCCTCAGTGTCATCAACGGCAGCATGGTGCACACCTTCCTGCAGCACAGGTAGACAGTGACACTGGGTTATACTTCTGTTTCAGGACACAATGTGCAACTGTTCTTCAACACCAAAGTTATTATAGTTAAATAAAACTTAAAACTAAAAATGTGTGACCTGATGATGATTAGAAGATTTTTTAGAGGCAGCCCTACCTCAGACACACACATAAACTCTCAAATGTGAATATTTTCTGCTCTCTTTAGTCCTCTATGACTGTATGACAGAATTTCTTTGGGTTGTGGACATTTGAAGATGTCACCTCGGCTTTTGAGTGATTGACTGATATTTATGACATTTTCTCTGGATCAAACAACTAAAAAGATGAATCAAGAAATTCATCATTATCATACAAGTGTCCATCTCTCTCAGCTCCTGTTTATCTTTGACTCTAGATGCTTCTATGAGAACCCCCGGTACATCATGTTCATCTGCATGGTGATCAACGACGCTCTGCAGCTCAGCCTCGTAACAGCTCTCTACGTGGTCAGCTACATCTTCAGGAAGATCCACGCCTCTGTCTGCTGCTTTCTGGTGAGTCTCTCACACATCAGCTTTATGCCCACTGGGTTCTGTTAAACCCCTTCCACGTGTGAGGAGACGTATATCAATAAGTGATGACAGTGAATTTAAACAACACAGGACCTCAGACTAAAACACAGGGTTGCACAATAAGTATAAGGTACCATTTGGGACATTATAATGAAGGACTGCAGTGCTGCATTGATGCCCTGACCTTCAAAAGTTATTCTCCAGATGTCACATAATCGTGATTTTTCTAGTTTTTTTCAATCAAAATTAAAATTGTAATGGACCAATGATAAATCCCACTAATAGTGAATCATAGCACCATTGTGATTTCTGTCAAAATATAGGTTTTTTTACTATATTGTACAGCTCTACTAAAATGTTCAAATTATGGAAAGTCATCAAGGCAAGAAAGAGAGGAAGAAGTAGTCACATATGTCTTAAACACAACATCCTACTGTATCTCACCTATCGTGGATACTCATGTTTGAATTCCCTCCACACAGCATCTGTTTGGTGAAAGGCTCCTGTAGGGCTCCAGGTTAGACTCTACCACAACTAAAGAAACTAATTCTCAATAATTAACATATTCATGCTTTTTAAAAGTTGTTGTAGCCCTGCTGCACTAAGAATGTGAAGGATCCAATATTTTATTACAAAATTCTAAAATGTTGGAACAGAAATATACAGCTCTCACAAATAGAGTCAGTGAGCTTCATCATTCCTACTCCTCTTAACCTTAACATCCACACCTCCACTGTGTCCCTCAGATCATGACAGCGGTCCTCACCACCCGCTCTACCCCTCTCATCCTGGCCGGCATGGCCTTGGAGCGCTACATCTCCATCTGCTTTCCCTTGCACTACAGCCAGATGTGCACCGTCCCTCGCACCCTCCTCCTCATCGGTGTCATCTTCATCCTCACCGCCACACCGCCCATCTCTGACCTCCTCATCACCATCGTCAATGAGCCTCTGAGTTTCTTTCACACCACCATTTTCTGCGACCACCCGCTTCTCTTTCGCCACCGGTCCATCTACTACAAGAACTGTGTGTTTGATGGGGTCTACCTGTCCTTTGTGGCTCTGACGCTGCTCTACACCTACTGCAAGATCATGCTCACAGCACAAGCTGCCTCTACAGGCTTGGCCTCCGTGAAGAGAGCGAGGAACACTGTGCTGCTTCATGGGGTGCAGGTGGGTTTTCCTGCGCAGAAATTAACTCCAACTTTCTCATGAAGGAGAAGTGCAACTATAAACATTAATGACTCGTCTCTGAGCTTGTTAGCAGGATTTTAAACTTCCATACAATAAACAAACAATACTCAATATCTCTTTCTGTTTCCAGCAGTGTAGACACAGGTTGACATCATTGTGCAACTTTAGGAAGAACTTTCTGTTATTGATAAAAGGAATTGATAAGCCTGGGGGAATACGTTTCCGATCTCTATAGCAAGCAGCACAGAGTAAGAGAGAAGAATCATCAACAGCAATGTCTAGAACTGTTTAACATGTAAACAACCTAAATATTCTTTAATAAAGTTGTTTGTTTAAGAAAGCAGCCTTCTGAGTACCTCTCTATAGTATATGCATATGATTAAAGATGGACTGATAGCTCAGTAGTCAGTACTTTGATACCCTCGTGCTTCCTCCTGTAAAGGCCTGAATGTCCTAAAGAATACAATAGAATTACACATTAATTTTTGTTTTGATATCTGCGTTATATATTGTCCATTGGGCGCCCTTCTCATATGAGCATCAGCCATTGAGAACCCATATTGGTCGACTACTAATTAGGATGTTTCTGTCCTTTTGTTCCAGCTGCTGCTGTGCATGCTTGCCTTTGTGGTTCCTTCCCTTCAGGCCGCTCTCATCTCCCTCTTCCCCCTCTTCAGCCTGGAGATTCGTTACATCTTCTTCCTGGTCGTCTACATCATCCCCCGTTTCATGAGCCCTGTGATCTACGGTTTCCGGGACGAGCAGTTCAGGAAGTACTGGACCCAGTACCTGTCTTTTAAGAGCCAAATAACTGCCAGGGTCAGACCGGTGATACTGAATGTGAACCTGGAGGTGAAATAACCACATCAATCTCCAAAAGTGAGTCAATCTCCAAAAGGTCTCATATTAAACTTTACAGCAGAAATAAAAACGCGTACAGCCTGGAACAAAAGATGCCCTTGGTTTGTTTATGTGGGGTGAACTTTTATATAATCATTATTTATATCATCTGTTTAAATTCTATTAAGTTTAATTGTAATAAAGTTATAGTAATTAAGAGCATGGCTGTATTGGGTGACAGGTGGGTGTCACACAGGGTTCTGTTTTCAGTAAACAGCCTTCATTCAGCCTCAGCTAGGATGGCGAAGGCCAGAGTCGACCTCACTGAGGCCATTTTTAATTATACAGTCTATGTGAATGTACAAATTATTTATTCTCATTAAAAATACAAACATATTTTTAAACATGTAAATATCATCATTCACACACTATTGTATGCATGCTGTGCATATTGTATATACTGTCATATCCACCAACCTCATGTACATAAAGAAACCTATGATAAATGATTGATTGCAGCATCCTTTGCACTATACTGTCATACTGTCTACAAATGATATGTTTGTTGTTTACCTGGCTAATAAAGGTGACTCTGATTCTGATATAAAGACCCACATTCGGTAGGCCAACAGTGAGCAGCACAAAGCAAACATGAGTATTCACCTTGTTTGGGTCCAGTCAGACGTTTTATAATCCACACACACAGAAGCTTTAATGAGTTCATATAATGGAGAGAGTGCAGTAGTTGGTAAAATATATAATGTCCTTTTTTTGTGAGCGGTAGTTCTGTTTTAACAACAGAGGTCAGAACAGGATCAGTGGTTCTTTTAGAGAGAACTAATTTAAAGTTTGTATCAGATACATGACTTACTCTTCAATACTGTAAAGTAGATTACCTCATTAAATGCAAAGTAAAGATCACTCATGGACAACTGAAAATCTCTCTTTCATAGATACATTTAAACATCAAAATGTATTGTATTCTGCTATTTTTTATTATCAGTGAATCCATCAGTTAGGTTTTCCATTAATCAATTTTTTTGTCTATAAAATGTCAAAATGCCAATGACAGTGCAGAGTGAAAGTGACAATCTAAATTGTCTTGTTCTCTCCAAAAGTCCAAAAGCAACATTATTTTGTCTGTCCATAAACTGATCAGCTTATTGTTTTATCTGTACAGTATTCCACATCTACATACTATTACTGATCAAACAGCTGACCTTACAAGCAAAGGAAGAACGGAAAAGTTCAAAAGATCAAGGATCAGACTTTCTCAACAAGCTGCAAATGGTGGTCGTGGTTTTACTACATCCTGTCAGTTTTAGTTAAAGTCTTAGTTAAAGTTTAGTTAAACTCAGGATTTACCAGCCAGAAATATTTTTTGCCCTAAAACTGCATTTAACAAAAAAAAAAAAATTACTAAAGTTTTGACCCTTTCTGAAGCTTTTAACCTTCATATTTTCTCAGGGCTCCTTTACTTCTGTGACCTTTCTCTTCATCTTCATATTTCCTTTTTGGTTAACGCTGTGAATGTGTCACTACATCTCTAATAACATATAACAAGGATGCTTCTTTTTGCAAAAACTTGGACAGAAATTGTGTAGAAAGAGCAAAATAGTAGTAAGCTGCTTTTATTCACTCACATCAGGAGGTGTGATGGATAGTGAGAGTCACACATATAAAACACAATAACCTAAACCTGCCCTAACCTAATCCCTACGCTGTGATTACAGATTATTTACTGGCTACATGGCTGGTTACCACAATTTATTTTATTTATTTTAAACAAGCCACATTAAGCTGTAAAACCAGTCAAATACATGTATAGTCATTGGATTTGTTTGGTGTTTGTGCAACTTGTTGACCCGGCCTGACTATTTACTATCTCTTGGTGTAGTAACAGTGTGCACATCTCACTGGTTCATAGCGTTCCTTTTAATAAACCCTTTTTTTGGGGTCTCTTCTCTGTGTTTTGAAAATAATCTCACTGAATTTGATGATTTTTGATGGTGATGTTTTTTACCTATGAGGACATACCCCACCAATTGTTTTTATTTTCAAATACTGAAATGAGAATCCACCTTCCTCAGTGTCTCCAGTGAGCTCCCCACCACTCCAAGATAATCTCATCTCACTACATCATCATCACTGACATCTTTATAATAGCATCTCTTCCTGTTGCTGTCACTACTGACAGTCAGCCCGGTATCTCAACATAGGTTCAACCAGTGTGGTGTTGATGTAAGTATAATTTATTTATTTAACTTTAATTCCATTTAAACGTTTATGTTAAAAAGTTAGATCGCATTAAAGTACCAGAATAATCATTCTGTATCCTAGTTAACATCTAATCCAATTTGTTAAATAGAAAGAGGTTATACTGTTAGATTTATTTTTTGTTGCCTTTTAAAGTAATATTTTTTTCTGTATGAAGAGACACAAACATTAATATAGCTTGGAAACATACAACAATTTGAATCTAGTTTTAAATCCTAATTCTGTTTTTTGATTATGGGAACAAGCAAAGTAAACAATAACTGAGACACTGGTGACCTTTGACCTGCAGACTGTGTCTCTGACTGACTGAACCCAGCTTTGGTCTCTCAGCATCGAGCAGGACGAGGTCTGATATGAACTCAAGCGGACGTTTGGACAGTCTGAGTGACGCTTTCACAAAGAACTTCATCACCTTTGCTGTCGGATTCATCATCAACTGCATCAATGGAGCTTTTGTCTACACCTACTGTAAGAGCCAGGTCTTCCAGCGAGACCCCAGGTGATGCATCACACTGCTTAAATCTGGTCTTGTAACTTGATATATTGTGCAACATGCCGTGACTGTGACTGATTTAGTGATTGTAACTTAGTTTAAAGTACAAACTCAGTATGATTAAATCTCTCTTTCCTATAAACCCTGCTCTCCTCCTGTCTCCTTCCTCTGACCCCTGTACTTTTCTTTCCTGCAGATATGTGCTCTACATCCATTTAGTGATCAACGACATGATTCTGCTGACAGTGTCTGTGATGCTGCAGATCCTAACCTACAGCATCCCCCTGACCTTTGCTCCCTGCTGCATCCTGCTGCTCATCCTAGTCACTACAAACAAGTAGGTGTGTTTTTATTCCGCATATGTGCTTTACAACGGTTGTCATGGCTCTAGCATTTTCACTGCATACCGTACCGTTGACCTAACGTACCACTGTCCTAAAGGCATTTCATATGTTAGCAGAATAAGGCTGCACAATTAATTGCAATAACCAAAAACACAATAATAAACTTGAACGATATTGAACAGTTTTTATATTGCTATTGATGAAGTCTCTATTGCAGATACAGTAGACCAGCATCTGACAGCACAATAAATTCACTTCAAACAAATATTAATTAATTAACCTACATGCAATGTCCTAGAAGATATATAATTTTCATGTAAACATTATATACAAATGTAAAAAAAACTAAATCTGCACATGCATCAATTTGTGTCAGTTAAACTCTGTATAAATAAATAGTCTAATATTTGAATCCATAAATTACAGCCCTGTTTCCTACCACGAAAAGAAATAACACATCCCCTCAAAATTTTCTAAAACCAAACTATAAAAGTTGCATCATCAGTTTTGTCTAAATTTATTTTACTTTCTGTAATTTTACATTTTCACACAAAAGAATGGCTTAATATTTTAAATGTTCTGGGTTTGTCAAACATTTCTGGGTAATTATTTCGCTCTGTGACTGCTGTTAAAGTGAAGCATTAATCCTCAGGATCTTAGTATGGAGGGTAAATCCTTTGGGAACACTGTTCATCACCTTCAATTATCTAAAACTGCTCAAGAAAACTGGGTTGAACAGACATCACTAACAGGCCAGTAATTTATTAGTATTTAGTTACACTGCTAGTTACTGGCTAAAGTAGTATTACTACAGTAATATTATTAGTAGTAATGAGTTACTACCCAACACTGGCCACAACTATATCACTTTTATTGTTTAACCATCTTCAAAATGTGGTTGTCTTTCCAACATAGATTAACTAGCACACAGCAGGTAGTACAGGATGAGATTTATGGCAGCTCAGCTTGTTCATGAATGAAGAAGGTGCGTTAGATTTAAAGGTGGGCTCAGCGATTCTGGAGAAATCCAATACCTCGACAACAACAGTTAGTTAGCTAGAGTCTTACTAACATTAGCTTACTTAAGATGTGACTATATTTAGGCTATGTTGCCTTTATCTTTTAATCAAACACAATTTTTACCAATTAGTAAACAGTCAGGTACATATATGTCTGATTTGTACAATAAATCTGGATTTAAAAAAACTGAATAAATTAAAATCTGTGTGTTAATATGTGTTCATCCAGGAACAGTCCTCTGAACCTGGCTGGCATGGCGGTGGAGCGTTACATTGCTGTCTGTCGTCCTCTTCATCACGCCCAGATCTGCACTGTGCAGCGAGCCTACGCTCTCATTGCACTGATCTGGGTCGTCTCCTTCTTCCCCGCCATCGCAGACGTCTTCATCACCCTCGCTACGCAGCCCTTCACTGTCTTCTCAAGTAACGTCATCTGTTACCCGTCCTACGTGTACAACACACCGTACCACCAGGCCCACAGTCAGGTTGTCCAGGTGAGACACTGACTGTTTGTGCTTTCCTTTAATGACTCGTGGCAGATTACAGCGAGCTTTTGTGTCTTCCCGTTGTCCCCTCAGGTGCTTCTGCTGTCCTTCGTCTTCCTGACTGTGATCCTCACTTACCTAAAGGTCCTCTGCGCTGCCCGGGCAGCTTCTGGTTCCAACCAAGCCTTGGCCAGAAACGCCCGCAACACCATCCTGCTGCACGGAGTCCAGCTCCTCATCTGCATGCTGGCGTTCATCGCCCCCTTCATCACCATCATTCTAGTCACCACGTGGCCCCGAGGCAGAACCACAATCCTCTTCACCAGCTTCCTGTTTAACAATGTGCTTCCACGTCTGCTCAGTCCGCTCATCTACGGCGTCAGAGACAAGAAGTTCAGCAGCGACATCAGGATGCACTTCTGCTGTAAATGCTTGAACTCGAAGAGGGTGAAGCTGAAAGGACCCCAGAGAAGGTCCAGACTGATGTTACAATGAAGGACCTTAAAAGACTAAACACAGACGATACAGACTATATCTGTGATTAAGCCTGTTTTAGTCCATTATCTGCAAATACCACTGAGTTGATTTTGGTGTGAACTGAAAGAAATGTTTTTCAGCAGTTATGTAAATTGAACAGGATTTTGATCGGATGCCATCAGGCACAAATGTTACTTTAAAGTGGTAAAAGATACATTTGGGACTCAAATAATTTATAAAAGTTACAAACCATAATAGTAACAGTGCATAATGAACTGCGTTAATATAGATATTTAAAATGTTATTTTATTTATAAAAATGAGAATAAAATGAATAATTAAAGGAGCAGTGTGTAGATTGCAACCCACTGAATACTCTTCGCCTTCCAGGTGTGTAAGAGGTGTGGCAGCAAAACTCATAAAAGGTCCTATTTAGAGCCATGTTTGGTTTGTCTGTTCTGAGCTACTGTAGAAACTCCGTAGAACAGGACCGGCTCCCTCTGATAAAAATGTCTCATTCTAAGTTAACAAAAACACAATGATTCTTTATGCACTAATAAAATTATACCTATGAATATTATATATTCCATTTCTGCCTATAGAGCCTCCTGAATGTTGAACACTGGACCTTTAAAAGCCTACATATGATAGATTTTCACAATAAAAATCAAATGGATAATATCCTGAAGGTGACGCAGTTACTCAGGTATGTTCAACTCTCCACTGCTGACACAAGTTTATGAAGATTGAATTGATTATAGAACCACTAGTACTTCACTACACTTTGGTTCTGTCTGGTTCTGTTTTGGTTCTGTTTTGTGGACATTTTTGGGAAAATACATGGAGTCTGTGGGGTCTTAAAAAGTATAATACCCAATAATCTGAAGTTGTTTAGGTTTAGTCTTAAAATGTCAAAATATCTTAAATCTTAAATGTGTATTATTGATCATGTTGTAACGACTACAAAACAAAACAGATGTGGAACCGATGGATTTTCTGCCTTATCCTTTATACTTTTTCTCTCTTTCTTGCCAGTATGGATGCAAAACAAGTCTTAAACTGCCTTCATAAAGATCTTAAAGTTATTCTTTTCTGCAGAAACTCTGCAGTTGCAGTGTCAGTTTGATACCATGACAGTGAAGATGCACTGTAGACTTTATTTTGACTGGTGAAGGTTTTATGACTAAAATTCTTGCAAATGACCTCCACTATAATAACCTTATTGCCACTAAAGAGAACACAACATTAAGAAACATACGCAAAAGTTATTTTACTATCAACATCAATCCATTAAACAGCCAGACCTCAAGTACAACACATTTGTGGCTCTACTGTGTGAAGTGAATTGTTTAGGAAGAAGTAAAGGAGGTGGAAACGCAGACAGTGTGTCTGTGTTAAGATGCAAAACCAGATTGTGGCCACTAGATGGATCCATAATCACAGACATGCAGGAGTCAATGACCTGCAGATGAAATATTAATAAATAAACAAATATATTTCTGAATATTTGGGAGTTATGAGAATTATTATTATCCTGATCAGAGGGCTGCTGGTCAGTAAACTCTCGTTCACATAAATCAGTTTTGTGGGTTTTTTCTGGTATAAATCAAAGTAAAAAAGCTCTGAATGTATTTGATTAAATCAAAAGGACCTTTAACAACTTGTTTTTCTGTATGAAGTGTTCATGCACTGTTGACTGGAGGGTTTATGCTCCGTTGAGTTGATCTTAATGAGAAAGAAAGCTGCACAAGTTAGAGGGAAACTTGCTTGCAATGCAGTAAGAAGTGTCTCAGTGGACATTAGAGGCATATTACAGCAATTAGAGAATAAAAAAAAAAAACATGAGTTCATTAAGTGACACCAGAGATTTCACAGTTTCATTAAGGCCCACACAAACACTCTCTGTTAGAGTCCCAGCTGTGAGATAGCAGGAATATTACAGGAAATATAACTCCCCTAAGAACCACAAAGCCACTTAAAACTTATTATTGAATACAGCAGACTGAGTCTCCGTGGAGATATTAAAATAGATAATTTAAATATAATCAAACTTGATCTAAAGTAACCACTGAGTGCCACACACACACACACACACACACACACACACACACACCTCTGTGCAGGTTCACTACATTAAAGGTGTTTCTCTTCGGAGAGCCGATCTTGTTCCGGAATGTGACGGAAACAGCCGAAGACTGTCCCTGAGAGAAGACAGTGAAGCAGAGGCTCAGATGGAGGAAACCTGCGCTCCCACAGCGGACTCTGTCTCCTCCTCCCTGCGGTGCAACCCCGCAGACGGACCCTGCTCCTCAAAGTTTCCCGCAGAAGAAGTTCGTTGTTTGTTCTCATCATCCGACGACCCGAGTGAGACAGTTCGGTCCCTGAAAGTGTCAAACTTATCCACACATCATGGGGTGAGTCTGACATGTGAGGAGGAGGATGCTGATCCGGTGAGGAAGGAGTGACCCAACTCACAGGTAAGTCTAAAAAACACATATATGACTGAAAGGGTCAGACGCGACCTGATTATAAAGACTTTAAGATTTATTCATTTATTACTTCTTCAGCTTGGTATTTTAAAGTTTGTGTGCTGTTGCAGTTCTCTGTATGAATGTGTCTCAGTTTGTTATTGGAGGAGATGTTTTTCCACCGCTGTGATTTGAAGCCGCTTCCTTGTGCTGAATTATAGATCAACTTTATTTCTGTATGTGCAGCATGGCAGCTCCCCTGAGAGCTCAGCATGGGCCCAACATGTAATTATAGCCAGAGAGAGAGAGAGTCACATTGTCCCACTGCTAGTTTCTCTCTTCTCCTTTTGTTTGGTGCTTGAAAAAAAGGGAAATATTAATATAAAAAGAATAACACCCACCTAGTTTTACTAATATAGATCATACTGTGGGACTAAAGAGATTTCAGATGGTATTGTCAAGATTTTCAGAATGTAGGCTTCATTCAGTGGAGACTTTAGTCGTTGACAACATTATATATTTAGGATAAAAACAGCCTGTAAACAGTGAATATATGTACAGTAACACACAAAAAGTTTGTTAAAAGTTTTCATCCTAAATAAATGGTTAATTTGTTACCTTTGGGAAACAGTGTATATGAATTATATATGAACAAAATAATCTAATAATCT
>JAGRRF010009292.1:28685249-28708089 GCA_019097615.1 Morone chrysops
TTGTTACCTTTGGGAAACAGTGTATATGAATTATATATGAACAAAATAATCTAATAATCTAAGGTTCAATATTAATGAATAGCTATGTGGTTTATTTGTGTTTAGTTTGTTACTTTGACCTGTTTATTTTTTCGATTTAGCTTTTTTTTAGGACCTTTAAGTTTATTTATGCTCAACAAACATTATGAATACATTATATTTAAATAAATATTTGTTAAAAATGAATGTGTTGACATCCGCTTGTGATCTTCTTCTTCTCCTCATTAATTGGAGCATTAAAGCTTTTATGGTGCATTACCGCCACCGGATAACAACATGTGTTTTATGAAGGCTCGCCTTCATATGAGCAATAACATCCAATGTATGTTGAGCCAAAATTACAACAATGCAGTCTTTCATTCTTAATCTTAGTAAAGGTAGAAAAGCATCAGCAGTATGTACAAATATACATAAAGTAAAGTAAAAGTCCTCATTATAGGCAGACGTCGAGGATTATATTATTTATTACTCTGTGTAGCAGGTTGAGGTGGAGCTGATTGTAAATAGTTTTAATACTTTTGGGTAAAATAGCTCATAACATTGCATCATATTTTTGTTAATTATTGGTTTTATACATAAAACATTAACCTTAAAAGGTGACTAATATCATGTCTACCAATAAAAGTAGTGAAGTTTATATATTTCCATCTGAAATGTATTAGTTTAAAATATATGGAAATACTCAAGTAAATTACCTCAAAACTGCACTTTAATGCAGTATTTGATCGTTTCTATGCTCCACCATGTTTCCCACATACACACCCGCCTCCATGAAGACAGATTTGGGCTCTGCAGTTAACTGCCTGCACGTGTCCATAAATCACTGAGCTGAAGAGAGAAAACCGGGATTGAATACCAGCAGGAAGAGAGTGAAAGATTCAGAGACAGATGAACTCAGACTGCTCTGGTTAAAACACCATTAAGTCCACATTAGGTTAACACCTGTCTGTGATTCCTCGGGCCATTTCCTACACTCTGCAATTAGACCCTATGTAACGTTATTACATTACATTATAGCTCTACACTTTACCTGCAGCGAGGCACTTACTGCAGCCTCCAAATGGACAGATACCCTTGGTCCTGTTAGTGTGTGTGTGTGTGTGTGTATGTGTGGAACAGCTGCTGACGTTTAGATATTTGCACCAGGAGGCATCACTATGATCAGAAATAAAACCCAAAAACTAAAATTATGATCCAGATATCATCTTCATTCCCTGAAACTTTACTTGTTGCTAAGCAATATTGCAGCAAAATTTGCCAACTGGACTGGATCGTGTTTCCTGGCAGTAACATTAACATTGTACTGTAAATAATATTTTAGGCAACAGGCCTTTGGGGCAGGAGAGCAACTAAAAGCTCCACATCATACTTTCAGTGTATAATAATGTTTCCACAGCTGATGTGAACTTTGTTGTTTATTTATCTGTGGAGTGATTTCATAGTGTAGTTTTATTGTGACCACTATGTGGGTGTTTGTACGGAGAGTACAGTAGATGAGCATGCGTGGGAGCTAGTTTCTGTTTTGGCTGCATTTATGTGTGTGTGTGTGTGTTTTTAACTTGATCACATGGAGACTTACAACCACTGTTAACGTTGATAGGAATTGGTGATTTGTGTGTTTTTTAAGCAAAACAGCAGTTATAATTTGTCTTATGGCTTGTTACACACAAAAAATGTCGGCTAGGTTCTAAAATCCAGTAAAAGCCTTTTGGCTCTCAACCAATGCTCGCTGTGTTTTGGAGTTAACATTAAAATGTCTGGAACATTAAATTAGTGTCTGGCTGTCTCGTTCTAGAAGTGCATTTAGCAGAGTAGATGAAATTAGAGTGCCTACATCACAAAAAAAGAAAGGAAAAGTAAACTGAGGCTCCTCAGAAAGTCTTCATGGGGGGTTTTGGTGATTGCTGACTCAGCTTGAGATGAAGAAAACAGCGGAAGAGAGGGCGACGTCTGAGTCACATCCAGACAAACTGCATTGAAAAAAACTTTGTTCCAAACAAAGCAATGTCAATTACTCCAAATCTCTTTCTGACCTCCCTGTCTGTGGATCTCAGCTTCAAGCCCACTGGTTCCTACTGAAGATGTAAATCTTTAAAAACTCCATCACAAATTATATAGTTTAACTTTTTACAAAAGCTCAGTCATTCCCTAAAACAGCTGCTCACTGTAGTCACTCAAACAGGAGGAAATAATGCATTTGTTGTGGACTATTTTCAGTGGCAGATGAATCCACATTTGGTGCTCTAGTGAGTTTCTGGGGGAGCAGGACCAGGGTGTGAACCACAGTTTGGGGAAGGTCTCTGTCGGGTCGCAAAAATATGCTATTTTGGCAAAGCATTTTTATCTTTCTCTATCTTCATCGTGGCTCATGTGTAACGTTTATTATTGATGTAGGATTCATTCAGCAGGGTGATTTAATTCACAAGATACACATGCTTGCTTTTCTTGCAGTCACCATTGAGGCGTACTGCCACAGTAAAATAAAGTTCACTCACAGATAAGAGAAAAGCTTTCTTAGTCCCACTCTGTCTGTGTGTCGAGTCGCTGTTACTCATTTCTGTTTTGTAGTCAGCATCCTGAGAGTCAATCAGTGGAGTAGTCGCACACTGAGCAGGACGCTGTATGTGGGATTGAGTCAACAATAAATACAGTGTGTGTGTTCATGGTAATGAAGGAACATGTCAGTGGAACAATGTGGCTCATTGATGTGTTTTTAATAGTTTTTGTCTCACAGGAAGAAGATATATGAGCAATAGGAGCAATAATAGACAATAAGAATATACCCAGTGTTGATTTCCAGTTAAAAACTTGATGATATAATAATATAATGTCTCTTTTCCAACCACAAAACACAGATTTATTTCATAGTTTAGAGTTTTTGTTTAGTTGTAGGTTGACAGAGAGACGATATTGATTGGTGTGAAGGTATTTATCTTTACGTCATAGTGAGATATGGTCCACACAAAGACTTTCAACACATTTAATGTTTCATGTAAAATGTCATAAATATTTAATCATATAGGCTGTGTGCTGCCAACAAGAAGCTTCCAGGACTTCGTAGGTCTGTACATTAATGTAAAATAAGAAACTGTGCTTACTGATGTAACACATGTGCTCGTATAGAAATATAGTATAAAAGGTCTCCTCTGGGAGGAAGATGTGGTGGATGAGTGAGTTAAGCATATGATTTCTTCTAGGACACTGTGATTCAAGTCATGTGTGAGGCAATTTTATATATTTATACTGGCTTCACCTGAGAAATGTGGACGATGTTTTAGGCTCCAAAGGGATGATATTTATATTAAAGTGAGGCTATTATTTTCCCACTGTAGACAATGACTGTTTCTTTTATCAGAATAGTCAAATACATGTGTGATATCACACAAATGTTGAATGAGCTGTAGTACAAAGGAAAAGGATTATTTTTCATTTCAGTGTTACTCTAACCCAGAACTCACACCTCACATTGTAGATACCGTATACAGTATCAGGCAGCCCTCATGTAACTGAATCTGCATGAGAAACATTAAACGTCCTCAGATGATACATCGATAAATACTCTTAATACATTTTAATATGAAATTCCCTCTTTGTGGTTCCCTGGGCATTGTTTCCTGGCTGAGCGGCAGTGAGGAGACTCTAAGGAAAAGTTCCTTCTGGAACGACTGTAACTGTAGAGGATGTTAAGCCTCCTCTATTAGGACATATATATATAATATACATACAATATCTGCTTGGGCTGTGTGTCTCTATTAGGTAACCATGGTGAAGGAGAGTCTGCCCAGCTGGGTCCACCAGGACTCTGATGAGGGTCTCGTCCATGTGAATGTCGGAGGTCTGAAGAGAAGCCTGTGTTCCAGCACGCTGAAGAAATTCCCGGACACCAGACTGGGAAAACTGCTGGCATGTGATTCAGAGGAAGATATTCTGCAGGTGGGTCAGCTGACTGATGGTGAGACGAGTCATCCTCCCTTCTATAATGTTTAATTTCCAATTTCCTCTTCCTGCTTCCTGTAGGTGTGTGATGACTACGACGTGCAACAGAAGGAGTTTTATTTTGATAGGAATCCCGGCCTGTTCCCTTACGTCCTCCACTTCTATCAGACCGGCAAACTTCACATCATGGAGGAGCTGTGTGTCTTCTCCTTCAGGTGTGTCCGTCTCTCTTTCTCTCTGAGGTTTAATGTTCCTCCCATACAGACAAACTTTAAATTCATTAAGTCACAATCTGTCACTGTAGCATTCATTCTGAGTGAAAGTGAGTAAATAATGCTTTCATTCAAGCACTGTAATCTATAAATGTTCAGTTAATAAGTCAATTGTACACATTTGAATCTCTTAAATATCATCATGATTAAACATATAACAGTCCAAGAAGGACGTACATAAACCCAGAAGCTTATTAATTAAAAATTGATTAATTAATAATAAAAAAAAAGACAAATTCCTTCGATTTTGTCCATTTTCTCTCCAATAATTTTGACAGGATCTTTGATGCTGGAGCTTGGTGGTGTTATCATACTGTCAATTGCACTTTATATTTAATAATTTAATGCCCTATTAGCCAGAAACTGCTTTGAACTTGACTTCTGTTTCCGTCACAGTCAGGAGATTGAGTACTGGGGCATCAATGAGTTCTTCCTGGACAGTTGCTGCAGTTACCGTTACCACGACCGCAAGCTGGAGAGCAGCCGGCATCGCAGCTGGGACGACGAGAGCGACGTCAGCAGCATAGACACGTCGGTGGACGAGATATCTGAATTAACCAGGTAAAACAGCGTGGAGCCCTCTGAGGTACAGGGTTATCAGTCATCATGCTCTTTAACTGATCCTCTTCCTCCACTCTCTCAGAGACATGCAGCATTTCCAGGAGGTGCGTTATGGGAACATCAGGAAGTGTCTGTGGCTGACGCTGGAGAACCCAGGATACTCGATTCCCAGCAAGCTCTTCAGTCTGGTCTCCATCGGGGTGGTGCTCACATCCATCGCCACCATGTGTATTAACAGCATCCCAGAGTATCAGGTTGGTATGAAGAGATCATGAAAGGTGCATACACTGGAATATATATACAGAATATTGGCTGTTGGGTTTTTAGACTGTGTTTGAGGCAAAAATAATGCATGAGGTGGACAGGGAACATGTTTGTGTTTAAAATACAACAGGTATTGTTGTGGTATTGGTATTGTATATATATATATATATATATATGGTATTATTGTAGCCCATTGATTTTGGCTCATGGAGCTCACTGAGAAATTCAAGGTAGTTAATCCACAGGAGCCCAACTACTGCCATTTTCATCAAAAAAACATCTCTGAATCATAACTCAGTTACATCTGAATACACAGACATGATACACGGATAATGCTTAGAAACCATAAAAAAGATGTTCCGTATGACTCTAGAACTTGAGAGAATTATTAAGTTTTTAAGTTGCAGTGAAACTCATCTATATATCAATGCATTGCAAACAGGAACTAATAATAGCTGATTCAGCATACTTTTAATCGTGCCAGTTTGCAAACATTAGTAGGGATGATGGAGGGAGACAGAGTAAACTCTGGTTTAGATGATGTGAAGGATTATCTCTCAAAACGCCACAAACTCAAAAAGAAACAATTTACTGTACGTGGGTAAGAGGTAGAGTGGGTCATCTACTAATCAGAAGGTTGGCGGTTCAATCCCCAACTCCTCCTGCTGCATGTGGAAGTGTCCTTGAGCAAGATACTGAACCCCAAACTGTGTGTGAATGCGCTTAGTTTCTGTTTCTGATGAGCCATTTACACAGAAACATCATAATAAAGCAGAACACCTGCCATTCTTATCCAGTTTAAAGCACGGAGGTAAAATCCAATAACAGCCCGGGCAGGTAGAGTTCCTGTTAATGTCTCAATAAAGGAGAATATAATCAGAGAAATAACATTTGAGAGCTGGCTTTTGTGAGGCTACAAACATTATAGCAGCAGATGAGGGAATTAAAGAAAGAGCACAATAACAAGTGATCGAAACAAACTCTCAGTTGTTAAACGGCAGCCAGTTTGACTCTAAGCCCAGTTCAAACATAAACTTTGTGCAAGAAGTAGAAAATGCAGTGAAATGATGACAGTGTGTCGGCTTTGTCTGATTACAGTTCAGTCATAATGCCAGCTGTGAGAAAGTTTAAATATAGTAGTGTTGATGGAGGGGAAAATAAGGTTTATGTATCGTTGAACACACCAGTAGGTCATCACTAATCTTCCTCCTCTTTCTCTCAGACTTTTGACAGCGAAGGGAAGTTGATGGAGGACGTGACCATGCAGGCTCTGGAGGTGTTCTGCACCTGCTGGTTCACCTTCGAGGTGAGGAGAGAAGAACAAAGTGTGGTGTGTAGTGAGGGGCAGCGTTACTCAGGAGGTAGAACGGCCAGCTAGTAATTGAAAGGTTCCTGGTTCGATGCCAGGCTTCTGCAGAGACACTGAAACCCCCATCTGCTCCTGATGAGCGCCTTGGCACCCTCTGCCCTCAGTGTATGAATGTGTGTATAATTGGATAAATGTGTTGTTTAAGTGGTGGGTAGACTAGAAAAGCTCCCAATAAATGTCAATTTCTGTCTCTGAGGTGGTGACGCGGCTGCTGCTCGCACCGAACAGGAAGAAGTTCTTTCATCACCCTCTGAACATTATCGACATGGTGTCTGTGGCTCCCATCTACATCACCCTGCTCTTTGACTTGACTGTAGGATCAGAGTCTGAACTGGGAGACCTGGGACGGTTAATACAGGTTACATTTTTATTTGTTATTCCGTTCTATAAGATGTAGGAGGATCTATTGGCAGAAATGGAAATATCTGTCTCTGTCTGTGTCTCTTTCTCTCTCAGGTGTTCAGGTTAATGAGGATCTTCAGAGTTTTGAAGTTGGCCCGACACTCGACTGGACTGCGGTCACTGGGAGCGACACTTCGGGTGAGTCGGGACTCTCTCTCTGCTCCCACATGTACAGTATGTATCATGAATTATGTAACATTTGACTTCCTGACTCGGGGCAGACGGACAGTGACATTAACCGACCGTAGAAACCTCTCAGGAAAAATAAAACTGATGCCATTGATTTTTTATTTCTTTGTGACATTTTGCTCTGTTGACCTTTCTGCGGACACAGCAGATAAAGATTGATGGATTGTGAGCAGATGTAGGTCTGAGGATCTGAGTTGATATCTCACACACAGTGAAGAGCTTGCAGGGGGTTTGGGCTTTAAAAAAAAAAAAGGATTAACTCTAACCGCAACAGTTTAACATTGAGCTGCAGGTTAATAAAAGATAAAACTGGAGACAACAATACAACAGAACCAAAATGAAAATAAAATAAAAATGAAATAAAAATCAAGACATTCCCTAACCACATGTGTAGCAGAAGTAGGGAGTGTGAACCAGACTTAATGATTACTGGCTACCTGCAGGCTTTTTTTGGTTTGTTGATTTATTTTCATTGACCCATAACATCCATTTCCTTTTGGAGGCATTTGTTAATTATCAAAGAGGCATTTTTACATTGGGAAGGCACTTGTGAGATTTTCTTTCTCAATATTATAGATATTTTTTGTTTCATACAGTTGGGAACTGGTTCTCAGTATGGAATCAGTATAGCCACAGCATTAGACCAGAAGCAGGATTTGTAGTGCGTCACACATGTGCACACGTCTCTACTCGTAAAACCATTGCTCCGTACCACAATGAGAGGTCAAAACTCAATTTTAAACTCATTCCAGTTTTGGCTCATTGATTTCTCTCCTTTGTCAGATTTTTGATGCTAAATCAGTTGATCACACATTTTATGGTCATATCTGTCATTCCACTGACATCGTATTTGAAACAGAATCAGCTACTACAATCTACGACTGTGCAGCTCCTGGTGGGTTTCATTACATCTGCCTCACTCCACATGAGACGTAAAGCATCTGAGAGTGTGTAGGTCATGTTACAGTCTCATCTATTATAACATGCTGGCTGAGTAGAGCATTATCTGAAGATAAAACAACATTATGCAGGAGTTGTAAAGTGAATAGATAAATCATTGTCTTAAATAATTTGCTTTACTTTTTAAAATGTCGCTGGTTTACTAGATTTGGATGCATTATATTTACATTTAGATTGCAGTAGCACTTTGGCAAATGCTCCTGATTCGTGAGCAGCATCACGAGTGAAATGCTGAGAGCTTTTTGGTGTCTTTCCTGCATTTCAACTAATGTAAAAGCCTAAACACAAAACATTAGTTTAAATCTGAGATAGTACTTCTGGACACAGTGACTGAGTCTGAATCACCGCTGACGTCCATAAAGTTTTAACCTGCGATGCTGAAATATAAATATTTTATAATGACGGGCGACTCATTCAGTCGTGAATTTATTTTAATGCTGGTTGTTTCCATCCATCAAATAGTGGAATTTCTTTATATTGGGACTGATGATACATTAATACAGGTAAAGCATTACAGTACAGTACTTTTAAAAATTAGTATGTATACTGTGTCGGCCGGTTTGAAAGATGCAGGGATAAGGGAGGACACAACACCGGGTTGGCTACAAAGGAATATCATATCAATCGATATCAAGAGAATGGAGCCACTTAAATAGACCACAGCTTAAAACAGGTGCCCTCCATCAGTGATCAGTGAGCTGCACCAAGAACACAAAGACACGCAGGCAAATCAATAAGACAGAGAATGACACATAACAATATGTTTTTATATATATTTTTAAATTTCGTTTAAAATGATGCATACTAACAATACAGTTATCATTAATGAGAGTGATGGGCTGAATGGGTTTTGGTTGAGGCATTTTCACATTTTGTTCTACGAGATAAAATAGATCAGTATGTACCCCGACTGCAAATCCTGAAGCTTTTACGTGTCTTTTGAAAGGAAACTACAGATTGTTGGTGACATTAAACATCAGCACACTGAAAACAGTGACTCATCTACTCACTAGTCCTCCTCTACAGCCTCGATGTGTTTTTACTCTGACTAGATTTTAATTATAAGATTTAATTACAAGTTGGAAGTGTAGTGGTGGTGAAAATCCCTTTGGCGCCAGGACCGTGGTAACTTCATGGTTTGCCTATATAAATACATGAATCATCCCTGCAGCACTTTATTCAGAACTTACATTTCCTACTGGACAATTTGTTTTTCCCTTTTTCTTAAGGAAAAAAAACAAACAGAAATCTGAAATATTTAGTACTAAACATGGTGGCATTGCTGCACTAATGGAATCATCATTTTATTTTTAGTAGAGACTGAGACTATTCTTCTTCTCTGGTGTCTTTAGAGAGTCCCTGGAGAGAGGCTGGATTACAGAACAATTTATTTAAAATCTCAATGTACTGATCTTCTCTCTTCTCTTCTTCTCAAAGAGGACCAGTGAATCAAAAAAAGACAAGAAGCAACATAAAATGTCATCTCATTAGATCCTTAAATAAATCCCAAGTATTTTACAGGTGTATGTTGAATTACAGCTATAAACAGGGTGAAAAGAGTAACACAAGTATGTATGTATGCAGATCTACACAGACCTGGAGACGCTTGAATAACGAGCTTTCCTCCATCTTGTATCTGCAGCACAGTTACCGCGAGGTCGGCATCCTGCTGCTGTACCTGGCTGTCGGAGTGTCTGTCTTCTCTGGTATTGCTTACACGGCTGAATATGAGGAGGTAAAGTCTGACTGATGGTCAACTGATGATTGGTGCTGAGACTCTGTACATTTATACTACACTGGGTTTTATGTTCACATTTTATTTTAATATGTTTTCATTCCAGCCAGTGAGGTGGTGCTTTCTGTGACACTTAATTGCACACTTTGAAAGGCTTTTCATACTACATATTCTTACCCCAGGGTTAAAGATTGCCCTGTGCCATATTAATTACAGTAAGACATTTATAGTCACTGCAGACTCGTTGTTCAAACATGTGATATTTAGTATTCAAAGACTGTGTGAACAACATAAATCTAAAGCACCTCTGTCTGTCTCTGTCTTAAGGACGTGGGTTTTGACACCATCCCGGCCTGCTGGTGGTGGGGAACGGTGAGCATGACCACGGTGGGCTATGGGGACGTGGTGCCCGTCACTGTGGCTGGGAAGCTGGCGGCGAGCGGCTGCATTCTGGGTGGCACCCTGGTGGTGGCGCTGCCCATCACCATCATCTTCAACAAGTTCTCCCACTTCTACCGGAGACAGAAAGCTCTGGAGGCGTCGGTCAGGAACAACAACCGCAGGAAGATGATACTGAGCTGCGAGAAGGAGCCGCAGGAGGACGAGGAGGACGAGGAGGACGAGGACAAGGGATCGGACGGGGACAGCAGGTGTCTGGACGATGATGATATCGATGACATTGAGGAGGACGATATAGATTACGAGGATGAAGGTGGTGTAATCAATTATAGCTACGTGGAACATCCGTCGTACACATCAATACTGAGGAGGAAGGAGCTGCATCAGCTGTGAGGAAGAAGTCAACCTTAAGACTGAGATCTGATCAAATCAAATTAGTCATATCTTTTCAGTTCTCACTGGAACTACGTTCATATGACAGTGACTGACACTAACATCAAAAACAACTTGAATGAACAGTGAACACAATAACTGAAGCAGTTTGTGTTCTAAACATGAAAGTTAGAAGAGCATATTGTGATTGACAGATGTGTCACACACAGTTGGTAGGTGGGCTATACATTTGGGTCTTCCAGGACAAATGGTTCTGTAGTTTGGTCTCATTCATTTGTGCACGTGGGGGTGGACGGAGGTTTGTTCATACTGATACTGGGTCTGTTTCTGTGTTAACATGAATGTGAAGAATCACAGAAGGTTAAAGTTAAATAGCATGCACGCTAATAAAGTTAGCTAAATAAAGAAATATTATGAAAAAATGTGAAGTACTTTTGTAGAAGACATAGAAAGAGGAGATATTTAAAGAGCAATGATTCTGAAAATGTGTACAAAGGAGAAACATTGCTGCACTGACGTATGGCTGCAAGACTCATCATCAGGTGTGGTATGATTTTTATGAACAGATAAGTGTAGATGAATGCAGAATTTGAAGGGACCAGGATTTTGCTATCGGACGCGTTCTGGTTGGTAGTCCAAGTAGACCAATTGTGTTTGAGTGGGCATTGGGTGCATGGAGGTAAACAGTCTGTGTTCATATGCAGATATCTGTTTATAAAGAGTAGCTGAAATGTGTCTTTCTCGTCATTCTCGTGTTTTAAGTTGCTAATCAGACTGCTTTATGATAGTGACAGCTGAAGATAGACAGGAAAGGGCGGCAGAGAGAGGGAATGATACGCAGCAAAGGACAGCATGTCGGAATCGAACCCTGGGCCGCTGCAGTAAGGACTTACTGGGACACCAGCTCTACCAACTGAGCCAACCAGGGGCCCCGTGGTCTTGATTATTACGAAGGAATTCCTCTGAAGGAGCGTGAAAGCAGCAAAAACACTGGAAGTCTAAAACCGTGTAAGCAGCTCTGTGAGGCTGTAGTTATTCACAGCGGTGCTTTCTGATGAATGCTAATGTGCTTGCAATGTCAATGCTAACATGTTAATGTGTTAGCAGTTGTTAATGTTCACCATGTTCAAAATATTGGAATAAAAAGTGAAATTAAAAGGTTTGACTTGATGATGCTGCTAGATGAAAGGTTAGATGTGATGTTTTGGTAAAAAGAGGTGGACTGACAGACTGACTGTCGCCCATAGAGCCTAAAAACTAAACCAGGAACATTAAAACTGAATCTAATGTTGCTCCTACGGCTTCAGATTTGATTTAAATAAAGACTTTGAGAAAGAGGTGTTGAAACGGGAAAGCAAATACATTTAAGTCCCTACAAGGATCACCTTGTTTCATGGATTAAAATGGGAATCTGACCAAATCCAGTGGCCATTAAAGGATGACTTTATTGCCAATATTGTTGCTGATGCCGGGATTAATTTAAAAGTTTTATAACCAGTTAAAAACTCCTTAGAGCACATATAATATAATATTATAATAAAATAATATAATTTTATGTTCTGATATTTAGAGTGAAACCAACAGTGAACTAATAGCAGACATATTGGACAGGTCCAGCTCCGTCTGAAGGAAGCAGCTGAGGAAACGTCCTCTGTGTTTACTGGATGATGGATCACACCTGTCAAACTGTCATTTAACATCATCCATGGTTCCCCAGACTGTGGACACTGGATGATGAGCTGCCCAGCTGACTGCTGTTCTGAGCATCAACCAACACAACACGTCGTCACAACTCACTTCTCATGTCTTTCATTTAGTTTCTTTCACTTTGTTTGTTTTACACTCTTTTACTGAACTTTATCTTTCTCCTTTCTGTCTCTGGTCAGGTTTCAGTGTGCTTTTAAACATGTTGGTTATATACAAAAATATATCGGTGCTGGCAGAGAAAATATATGTATTTTGAAAAATACATATATTATCAGTAATATGTTAGCTACTTAAAGTATCAACATTACGACTCATTCTGCAGGAAAAAGGTCTGTTACATTAATATGATGTATATTATACGTGACATTAGTAACGTTACTGATTCATAGATAACATTTTACTGTTGTAGCTGCTCCATTTGGAGCTTGTTTGAACTACTTTACACACAGTAAGTTTACCTCATTGATTCCCAACAGATGATTGATAGAAGAGGAAAGAAGAAAACACAAAGTTCTGATACAAAATCAGTTTTCAGTTTTTGAACTCGCTACATTCACATTTCTTTTGTTCATATGTGACTCAGATATCTGATCTTTTCCATCCTGATTCAGGCCACTTTTATCTATGATTTTATGCTACTCTATGTCGACATTCATCACGTCAGTCACTTCAGGACTTTGACCTGGTCACACTGGAATCTGATATGAGTCACATTTAAAGATCATCAGATCTCAGCAATAAATCAGAATTGAGTGTCCTAAGTTTTAAAGTGGAAATGTCTCTCTGTCTGCTAACAACACATAGACAGCTGAAACAGGACCAGGAGCCTCAACTGGAGGCTGTTTTCAAAGAGTCACACACCAACAGCAACTACTGAGTAACTAGTCAATATAAATGTATATTTATTATATAATAAAGTGGAAGTAATTTGAAAATTAAGAGCAGAGTATCCACTGATCACAGTGGCTGTAATTCTACTCTGAGAGTCAAATCAATGCTACAAACAGTTAATTAAATACACACCAACATCGACCAGTGTCTGACCTGCAGATCCAGTTGAACCAGAACTACCTCTGGTTCACTGGGTCACTCTGTAAAGTAAAATGCCTCTTTAAACCTTTGTTCTGACAGACAAGCAGGAGAGAAAGTGCCTCAACAAGATGAATAACATTAAGATGTTTCTGCAGCTCATCTTGTGTTTCACATAATGGACATTCATGCAGGACGAGTCTTCCGGCAGGTTTCCTTCCCTGAGAGCATTAAAGAACAGATGATGTTAACACAGTTCGAAGCTCCGTCAGGTCGAGTCAGCGCTCGACACTGCTCTCTGTCACAAAAGGGGAAAAGTGAAAATAATCTGGGTATGTTTTTATTACGATCACTACACAGTTCAATGTCTCTTTACCACCATGAGAGAAACTCCAAAGTCACTACTGATGCACACTGACAGCCAAAGGAATAAACCGATGTTTATGTGCTGGGGAACTGGAGGAGAGGGAACCTGGAGGAGAGGGAACCTGGAGGAGAGGGAACCTGGAGGAGAGGGAACCTGGAGGAGATCTTTATGTAAAAATAAGCATGTCAGGTCCCAAATGTAGAGTTGTTTCCCCAATATTGTTAAAAAAAATGAGTCTTAAACTAGAAACAATCACTTTTCTTGTATGCGACACACACACACACACACACACACACACTTCGCTCTCTTTATTTTGGGTTGAGAGAAACAACACACCCCAGATCAGATTTGTGGCGAGCTGATTAAAAATTAATTTCCACTGTTTTGGCAGACAGAACTCTCGACGTGGTGAAAAATAAGAAAAAGTTTGAGTGTGTGTGTGTGACAGATCTGATGAGACCAGAGAGAAACTTTTATAAACGACAGTGAGCTCAGTCGCTTTGTCCTCCAGTCTGATGAATGTACAGAAAGAAATGTGACACACAGAACATAAGCTTTACAAACTGAATGTTCTGTGTGTCACTGCTGGTCATTAATATAATCATTAATATTAATATTAATATCAGCCGACTTTAATTACTTTAATTGTAAGTTAAACTGATTTTGTGAATCAGGCACTTGAATTAAGGTGATTCATTTTGTTTGATGCAGCAACGAAATTGTGTATTTAAGGAGATTTAAACTTTATGAAAGAGTCTCAGTTTAATGCTGATGTCTCTGAGCAGATTGGCTGTTTCTACTTATTATAAATTATTTTTAATGGCTGCCACTGGGTCTGATTCCCCTTGAAATCAATGAAACAAAGCAGTGGAAACACTACCACGTTTGTCCACAGGGGTCGCCAGAATCAACACAAAATTAAAGTTCCTCGTTCCTTTAAAGATAAAATAATAAATAAATAACTTTGTATGAAACTTGGAAACATTTCTACTGTGACTGCACTTTCCTCAGTTTTTATTCATTGACAAGCAAAGAAAAACAAATAAAATACACATCATCATCATCATCATCATCTCAAACATATGCATACTTTAAGGCATTATATATATATATATATACTTCAGAAACTGAGTGAACAACAAATCAGGTGTCATACAGGAAGAGTGCAAAACATGAGAAGAGCTCCGAAAAGTTAACAGCAGATCCAAACGTGTGTGTGTGTGTGTGTGTGTGTGTGTGTGTGTGTGTGTGGGCACGTAGACAAGGCAGAGAAACAGGAAGTGGTCGCATTTTTCACCTGAATGATAAACCGAAGCAGTGAGCTCAAAGTTAAAAGTTATTCCAGTTATTTATCTCCACTTTGTTCTGTTCATTTATTTGTTTTCTGTTTCCAGGATCACAGTTTTATATTGAAACCAATGAAATAATCGTCACACTGTTTGTATTCTACTCCACTGCGGAGCTATATATATCTGCAGGTACGACTAGAAACAAGGAGAACTAAAAGAGATTTGAGTTACTGATGAAAATGAATAAATTAAACACTTGAGCAGCCTCAGCAGTGCTAACACTTGAGAAAAGAGGAACCTGTATGTTTCAGTAGGATTTAGACTGATTCACTCCATAAATAAATCACAGCCCTATGAAGTGGTAACGTCTGCTCTACCAACAACATCAGAACCTGACATTAAAGCAGATTTAAATGTAATCCAGATATGTCTCATATTTTCACCGACATGTTCTCATCCCAGGTTGTCACATACAGATGCTGCTCCCCTTTAGAGTCTGTATGAGGTTCAGGAAACGACTACCAGGAAGCCCCGCCCTAAAGCGTCCCCTGCTTTATGGTCTGTTTGACTCTAAATGTGATCATCGTTAAACTAAATGAACATCATGCTGTTTGGAAGAAGACTGAAACTAGAGACTGAGAGCAGAAACTCATCAGGAAACTGTTTACTGAGGGAATAAATCAACTGAGAAGTCGACTCATTTCTCCATAAGACTCAATACTATCAGATGTATTTGTTGCAGCCCATGGAGCTGCCCCCTGCTGGCCATAAGAAAGAATGCAGGTTTAAGACCGTTTCATGTTGGCTTCACTTTACACTTTAAGCTCTGTCAGTGGGTTAGGGTCTAAAACAAGTTACATAAAGACACTGAAGGGTTCCTGGTGCGTCTGTATGGAGACACAGAGGGCCGTGACATCGTATTTAACACCTTGGGAATGAGAACAGGCCGGTTTTCACTGGCCTATGTTTATTTATTTAGCACAAATCTGTGATTGTTGGTGCAGCCTTTAACTGTCCGACCGTCCCTTCGTGCTGCTCAGCGACCGTTAGCAGCAGAAAGAAACCTACAAATACCTGCACAGGTTTGTTTTGGCCTCATTAGTCACCAGTTTATACAGAACAATGTTGTTTTAAACCTTTAAACAATCATTCAAAGCATTTTTAAAGGCAGAAACAAACAAACAGTGTTTAAAACCGATTCCAAAAACAGTCTCCAGTGATTACGACTACATTTGTGATGAGTCACTTTTCCAACAGCAGAGTAACGTCTCTGCCAGCACCGATCAGCTCAGCATCACAATAACATTATTAATCATTTCATCATATCGTCAGCAGAACCAGGTTCTACATTAGATCACTGCTCAAACACAAAACATCCAAAACTGACAAAATAAGGCAGAAAGTTAAAAAAAATCCCTTTTTTTGCTTTTTGTAACAGAAGTGAAGAAATGAGTTGTGCTCACTATCATTGAGAGTCCTGCACACAAAGACGCCACAGAACAAGTGTGGAGGAGGTTAATACATTATTCTCTTATCAGGTCTGGACTTTAACTACAGGAAGTCCGGCTGACGGGTTCCTCCGCCAAAAAACATCCGACACAGACTGTGATAACTGCCCAATATTCAAATAACTTAATGAGAAGTGTCTCAAAGGAATCACAAGATACAAATACAGCCCGGTGGTGCTCATATATATATGTACAGACTCTGTGTGAGAGGGATCTTTATTTTACAACCCTGAGGAGTTTTATGACCTGAGACGCTGGTTTTCATTCTGACGATCAAAACTAAACTGATGTGTAACCACTAAACCTACGTAGAAAAATAGAAATCCTCACTTAAGTTTTGTGCTGGATGGAGGAAAACGAGCGGAGTAGCTCCGAGGAATGTTCGAAGTTAAGAGACCTGAGTCGACGGCAGCTTTAGTCTGCGGCCTCTTGGCACTTTCTGTGTGTGGGGCATCTTGTTCTGTCCGCTGTGCCTGATCAAAACTAATAAATCCAGGAGATGAAATGTTATTTGAATCTGTTCCATCAATGTGTCGACTCAGGTCTTTGTGTGTAGCTTAGTCAGGAAGAGAAATAGATGCTTGAACCTAAAATAAACCTAAATGAAACACTAAGGAGGTCACCGGAGGTTAAATAAAGGCAACTCAAAATGTTCTCATTAAATTCCCTCAAACCTTTTTCTGTAACATTTGTATTCCAGTTTGACGTATTAGACATTCAAACGTAGGTTGTAGGTTAGTCCCGTCTTCAGTGGTTGCATATTTCCATAATTAATGAACTGAAGTAAACAATTATTATTATTAGACCTGAAGAGATAAAATTAGCCAGTAATTTAAAAATAAACCTTTAACCTCCACCATTTAGCATTTATAAGTATATAAACATTTAATAAAAACTAGAATGCGTTAGATATATGTCAACTATACCTCTAGTACTAATTGTTGACAAAAGTGTCTTTATATCTGTTTACAACTATATTACAGTGTCACTATTTAAATGTTTATATACTGAATAGAAATACTCAACAGGAAGAGTTAAAGTACATGTGACTAAAATATAGTTTTGTGAAGCAAATAATATTTTATTTTTCTTTCTATTCTGTTAATTAACTGCTGATATTTATCTTGTGACCTGCAGACTCTGATACAAAATCAACATTAACGACGACTCAATGAATCTGAATATTTCTCTCTAACTGGTCCTGTTCAATAATGGGAACTTATACTGGGAACAAAGTCAGACATCGAACCTCCAGTTAGCGCCATGCAGAGGAAGATGAGGATGGCATTTACATTAGCTGAGCACTTTTCTTTCCAACTAGAAAAACTCTCCACTGAAAAAGCTCAATTGTGTCTCTGCTGATGTATTTCTGCTGTTTGGCTCCTCGCTGAACAGGAACTGTGAGGAACCTTTTAAGCGTTGTTGCAACAAACGACCAGAAAACTGGTCTGATAACTATTCAGTTGAGAGACTAAAACATGATTCATTACGACAGCAGACTCAGAGCAGCGTGTAGAAAAAATTTAAAACTAGGAACACGTACCGGATTAAAGAAATTTAGTTTTCAGAAACAAGTTTAAAGGAGAAATCTGAGTTTAGAGTGAGGAACACTGGATGTTTAACACCCCTCACATTATAAATGATGAAGACGTCCTGTTATCTCCTCTCAGTTCATCCAATTCAATCCAGCTGATAGGAAATACGTCGTTCTTCAAGCCTTAATCTGTGTTTAGCCTCAGATTGAGGCAGTTATGTGCTGGAACAAACTAATAATGTGCATTTTCTACCTTTCGTGTGTTTTTCAAGAGCAGGGAATGATCCAGTTCTGGACTTTCACAGTCCAGAGCGGGACAACTGAAAAGTCCAGCATTAATGACAGAAAACACTTAACAGACGAGTACCTGCGTTGAACAGTCGGCTGTTAAAATGTTGTACCACACGATTAATAAAAAAAAAAAACTAAACTTAAAGAGATCTGAGGGGCTTCGTTACTGTGGGTTGAGAAATAAACAGAAAGAAACGTCCAGATCAGCTGATACCAAAGAAACTCAACTCTTGACTGACCCTTCATAAGTCCCGCCCCTTTCTGCCCTGTGCTCCAATAACAGTCCAACCAATCAACCAATCAACCAATCCTGGAGTACAGAGCAAAAAGGGGCGGGACTTAGGAAGTCATCTCTTAAACTGTTAAAACCAGAAAAACAGTTCTTGAAGGCTCCAGATTATCTCAAGAAGGCAGAATAAAATGAGCATGGATCGTAAATCAAACAAACAATAAATGTCAATCGAAGAACAGCTCTTTGTTCTTCTTCAGCAGTTTGACATCCAAAGCGAGGATCATCACAAGTCCTCGCACAGTTTTTGATCTCGTGAGCAGATCTTCAGCCGCCGGGAGCTTCTTGTCTTATTATTATTACTGACGTTTCACAGAACTGCTGCCGAGAGCTCGAGAGATCAGACGTCCAGTTGTTGCTGTGAGGAGCTCGGCAGTTCCTTCTCAGAAGTTCTGCTGCCGTCGCTTTTTGGCCTCGATGGCGTCCAGGATGGGCTGCCTCTTGGCCTGGTAGCGCTGACGGATCTCCTCGATCTCCTGCTCCATCTGAGGGTCCAGAGAGGCGAGACGCAGACGCAGCTCCTCCACCGACCACGTACTCACCTACACAGACATCGGGTTTATTAATATCAGACACACAGACGCAGCACAGGATGGCTGTGACTATACCGCTAATCAATTACCTGATTAACAGAATATTAATAGGAAACATTCTTTGTTTCCGGCTTCTCAGATGTGAGGATTTTTAGCTTTTCCTCGTCATTTTACAGGTGATCAGACAAAAAGAAACTTCATGAGACGTCAACAGGTGATTGTTTTACTGTTTTTAGACATTTATGACTCAACTGACTTTGACTACATGAGATCCCTCTGGTCCATAATCTTTCATTATCAGAGGTTACACAAACAATACAGTCAACTGTGAACATACTGACGTTCTCCTAAACTTCTGCTGCTGTTTCAAAGGTCAACAAGTCCTTAAAGTCAAACTAGGTAATTGCTCTGAGGATGAAGACCATGTGATATGATTGAAAGCTTCAGCAAAGCTACAAAATGTAAACATTAAAATAAATAAATGTGAATCAAAATTAATTTCAATGTAATTTTTCATCAAGACGTCAAGAGGGAGCCCCTGGAGAGGGTCCAAAGTGTTGCAGGTCACGTACCTCTGGGACTAAATCGATCAGTTGATCAATTGTTGCAGTGTTACTGTCATTATCTTGTTTAATAACTCAACAAACCCAGCTGCTGTCCAGGTGAACAGTGAGTTGAATCTGTACTCTGCAGTCACTTTATTTATTCTGCTCTCTGGGTTAATAACATTTATAAATTCACAGCCTCACAGATCTCGTAATGGTCACTACTGTCGAGTCTAAATCACCAATAAATGAGAGGCTTGAAGCTCAGAACTGGATCTGAAGCCAGTTAAGCTTCCGTACTGAAGACTTGTCCTCGCTGTTACGATCCTGTGCAGCTGGAGGATCTGATGACCGACAGATCCACCGGTCCCGAGTCCATTAATGAACACTTAGGAAAACCTTTACTACAATCTAAACATATCTCAGGGATCACAGCGATCATCAAGGTGTCTGATAAGTGAATCTATTTTAGTAGCTTTCAGAGGCTTTCTATTCTACTCTACCTATTGACATTTATTCTATCTCTCCCTTTCTGTTGTAGGCCTCCGATCGGGACCTGATGCCTGCTTTAGCTCTTTCCCTCGGGGATTCCCCCTCTCGGCTTTTACCAGCAGCACTCCGCTCTCCAGCTATTTATTACCCACAATCAATGGAGCTAAAAAAACACTGGCGTCCTAGTCCACTAGACGGATAACCGTGAAGAGAGAAGGGAAGGTCCTACAACTGGACCACACCAGGGTCAAAGTATAACAGACACTGAATATTCACTTGCTGAAACCAACAAATGGAGCAAGAAAAAATGACTGAAATGATTCATCGGTTATCAAAAGATTTGCCTAGTTTCATTAATTATTCTCTCGCAGTGTCTTCAGGTTTTGGACTGACATTTATATTATATTTTTATATTATGATTAATAATAATAGAGGAAATAATTGACAGTTTCCTCTGTAATGAAGATATTTGTTAGTTGCAGTCCTAAACATGTTCTCCTCGGTGTCCATTGAACCGCTGTAGCTGCTGTGAGTCCAAGCTGACTGCTGCTGCTGTCCACTGAGGAGTGACAAACATTTAACACCTGCAGGTGAGTGACGGTTTCTGGGGCTTATTCCTTTAAACAAACGTAACACATAATGTCCATTTACTTGCTGCTCTCACTGGTTGACTTTGTTCACTCAACGTCTCATTATCTGCTCAGCTGAAGACATTTTAACTGAAACCCAGTTTGACTTTATGGACAGTTACAGTTACTGATCTCTCTGTATGGATCATATTGGGGAAATAAAACAATATAATAAGTTTAATTTACGCCACTATAGTACATTCTTTCCAGCAGACTGCAGTAGCTGTAAGGTTTTGTTTACCAAGCAAACAAACACATAAAATCATTAAACATTTACAGTGTGAGCTAACAGAAATATTCTCACTCACTTAGTGTGTGCCAGTGAAAGGTAGAAGTAAGAACTGAGCTTTAGGTCAAGTTTTCCTTCACAGATCTTTTGTTATTTAGTGGACAGAAAGAAGAAAATGGAGGTGATGATATAAAACACTAAAGAAGATTAGAAGAGGATATAGGAAATGGGACGTGGCCGCTACAAACCCACAGAGAAACGTCACCTGAAAGGTTGTCTCTATCCATCCAACCTCAACCAAGCTCTAAAACCCACTGTTCACTATCAGCAAACAACAGACACACTGACACTAGTTAATGAACTTAGTGGAGCATTTAGCAACTAATAAGACACATTTTTCTCAGGAATTAGTGGGGACCAAAAAGAGAGATTAAAATTGGATTTATATTCCCCAAATGGAGACAAACACGAGTTAAAATGTACGATAACGTTGCCCTCTGTCTGCCGGATGTTAAACTGCTAACACGTTTTGCCATAAAGAGATAAAATGAGATAATATGTCACTGTTGTGTTCACAGAGTCCTTAACCCAGCAGCCCGGGTTCGAGTCCAACCCACGGCCCTTTCAAAATAAAGGCAATGAAAAGCCCAAAAACAAAACAAAAAGGTGATTTATAAGGCTGTAATTTGCTGTATTTTTAAATCTCATTCCTGGTTGTCTGGCTGAAAGCAACACTTAGATGTCAGAGCTCCGAACTCCCCAAAATGTCAACAAACCTTCCTTCATATTAATGTTAAAACATCTGTCTCATGCATGATTTATTTAAACACATCAGATCACACCTGGTCTCGTGTTTATAGGGTTAAGACTCTCTACCGGGTGTTATGGATGGACTAAAACCAAACACACAGTTTACATTTCTCCTGAAGGCGGTTAGCTATTAAACTTTGACAGGACATGTAACTGATGATGGACTGATGATGGACTGATGATGGACCTTCTGTCAGGATCGGTTAGAGAAGACTACGATCTCACTGAGGTTCGTTCTGAGGACACGACTGAGGGGAGAGGAAGGGTGGAGAAGAAAAGGAGTCAGGAGTGGATGGGAGGTTAGAGGAACAAGAAAACCAATGAGGGAAGAATAAAAATAGAGAAAGAGGGAGAGGACAGAATGCAGCAATTGAGGGAGATTGGTTATTCTACGTCTGCTCCTCATTAATAATGTAGGTTAGTGCTTTCTAACCACATGTCCTATGCTGCACTGAAGCATAACCCACAGATAAAATGGAAAATATTAGACAAGGCAGCTAAACATGAGCTTAAAATACTATATAACACACTAACATGTCTTAATATGAGGGTGGATTTCTACTTAAACTCAATGTATAAACCACAAACTGACAGAAGAGTTTTCCAGCAGCCAACATGATGACTTTCTGAAGAACTACATTAAAATAACTTCTCAAAATACAAAAATAGCATAGCAGTCTGATCTAAAATTAAACACGGTCAGCGTGAAGCTGTCAACAAGCTGCCTCAAAGTATTAAAGATCCCAGAAGAAATCAGCTTTTTATCCTCACATCTGCAATTCTAGTGGAACAATAAATCCCCCCCAGTGGGATCTGTGTCGTCCAGCGAAGCTTATTTGATTTAAATGAACTGCTTCTCCCAACGATGCAGTGAAGCACACAGATGCTTTCTGTTTTACTTCCACGGTTCAATGCTATAAGACTCTGCTGCCTTTGCATAAATGTTACGAGTTACTGTGATTAGTGTCAGAATGAGCACCAGACACAGGTGTGTGTGTGTGTGTGTGTTACTGTATGTGTGTGTGTGTGTGTGTGTGTGTGTGTGTCTGTGTGTGTGTTACTGTATGTA
>JAGRRF010009292.1:28710599-28718409 GCA_019097615.1 Morone chrysops
GATATCGGATCGGTCCCAACTCTACAAGAAGTTGAAGTCTTTTGTCTTTTTCTTGTCATCAGTCAACACTTAACGTACTGTGATAAACAACAATACCAGCAAAGAAAGGCAGCAGCGCCATTTTGCACAAGCAGACTACAGTGAAACTGTAGAATCAGTGTTTAAATTAAAACAGCACAGTGACACAAGTGTGCAAACTTCCTTCACCCAAAAAGATCTCAAGTGTCCCTGAATCCTCAACAGGCTGCTGCTGCACTCTAACCTGAGCACAAACAGGGAAACATAAACACAGGTTTTCCTTCCCGGATCAATGAAATGTTGCATTTCTAAAGCGACAATAAGCACAGAACAAGATTACCATAATATATCGGCGCTAACTTGATACAACAATGATCAATACCAGTGAGTCCCATGGCTTAATACTGATATCTGAGACTTTTAAAAATCTCCTACAATGAAAAAATAACATATTGCTGGTTTACAACACATAGAGGAGAAACAGTTAAAACACGTTACTATCCCAGGCTGCAGCGCTTAGATTAATGTTATTAAAAACATACAGGACATAATATTATATAAAGATCAGAACATGACAGAAAATCTGTAATTTTACATGTATATATATGATGAAACTGATGTTTTATTGTTGTTGTACGGTGAGAATCTCAAACTGCAATCCTTTTACAATCCGTTTAGATGTTAACACCTTGGTTTGGCTCGCAGATTCATCTTCAATCCTGCTACACGAGTGAAATTCAGCCTTAATAATAACGGTGACACATTTTTCATAATGTCCTTTCTGTTGCTTTTTTTATGACCAACAACCATTACAATGTAATTTCAGAAGGTGTTAAAACTCAGGAAGTACAGTCTGTCCAGCAGGTCTCTCTCTGCAGTAACATCATTTATAATGATAATGATGTTTTAAGTGATTTTTAATGATCAAACATCTTTATACTGGCCGCACTTCACTTCTTTTTATAATCCTTCATTATTATGAGGGGGATTCAAAACCATAAAACCCTCCCAATCAATACGACTCATTTTAAGAAGTGAATCAGCAGTTTGTTCATTCACAACTCTAAACTTAATGACTCAAAATATTATTTTCACTCACTTAAAAGAGGAATAAAAACAACCCGAATCATTTTATACTTTTTGTTGAATGTAAAAAGTGAAGAAATCTCATGTGATGTTTGTTAAACGCGTTGAAATGTGCTTTAATGTATGTATGCAATGAGTGGGAGGATTTACTGCATGTGTGTGACGAGTTAATGAGACTATACACTCTGCTCTGCATCTTTAATTTTACCCAAATGAGTGCATCAGTTCAGTTCAGCGGTTGATTCACGGCTTTAATAAGCTGCTGTGGTGTTAGAGCGGCTGCAGTTTCACTCCCACAGTACAGAGAGCTCTCACATACAGCCACACTATCAACACAGTGAAAACAGGTGCTGTTTCTATTAGTTCTTCACTTTCTATTAGTCCATTAGCTTGACCCTTACACTCGATTATATAATAAAGTTATTCATAGTTTTAGTGCAACATTTGGCTCCTTCCAGCTTTGTTTTAATTTGACAGTAGAGTCAACTGCTAGCCCACTTTAGACAGGGAACTGTCATGTTATAGCAAAAGGAAATCAGAGCAATACAATAAATGTGTTGCCAATAATCAGGTTATATAACTGGATGAGGAACAACTGCCAGGATTGTGACTCGAGTTCAACAAATACATAGATTTTGTTCCGGCAGGTTGTGTAGCTTAGATCGGTTGAAGGCATTTAAATGATCTTTACTGTCTAAACAACCTCAGTAAATATCTGTATCTCAAGGTAACACAACTATGACCGACATTAAAGCACAGCAGTGTAGGACGACCCCATCACAGTTCATGTAGGAGGCCATTTCTTAGTTTGTATTTATTCCTAGTTTTTAATGTATCACTTACACCCTTTATTTGGAATCTGAACATTTCAGGAGTCTGTTGATCTCAGTCAAGAGTGTCTTCAACAAATAGATACCGTGGTCATTGTAGGAGGTTTATTTATCATTAGATTATATACTGTCGACTGCACTACAACTGCAACTTGAACTCTTCACTCTCATGTACTGCAACTGGTCCTTTAAGGGTTAATCCTGAACAGTTTAACAGGGAATACAGTACAGAGGAGATTTACAGCAGCTCTGGCCAGAACTAACATATCGCCCAATCGTAGCAGAGATTATATCCAACAGCCAAATTTAGCCATGTTGACCCTCCACCCTCCCCAGTCCCTCCGCAGAATCTCTCGAGGTGCACCATCACTGGTATCTTCACCTAAATGTACACAATGCTTCTGCACGTGTGGCAAATTAAAGGAAAAAACAACGATGCTACTTCCCAAAGTCTGTGGACTGATGCCGATCTCACATTGGCTACGAGCTCTTGGTGAGCCGACAGTTTCAGTGTCCTGCTGCTGGTGGTTTGTTTCAGTCTGTCTGCCAACTGGTGGTCAGAAACCGCTTAATGCAACGTTAAACATTTCCAAGGAAACAAACCTGTTATTGAGGACTTATGTTTGTCAGAATCTGTCAGCTTTGTGTATTTTTAGCTCGATAATGATGATTAATGGAGACACTGTCCCTTAACATCTCATCGTTGATCTCACTTGTGTCACTGTAGTTGGTTTCCATTCAAGCACAAAATTAATTTAAAGTCTAGTATCCTCCTGACTGAAATAATTTATGGCTGTTTATTCTACATTTCTGCTGCCAGGTGCCTCCGCGCTGGACTGAGCTGCCAAGAGCATGGATCTCGGAGAAGTCATTGTTTAAGGAAACCAGCTGCCGTTGTCCCAATATGGAGTTTTTTTTCCAACATAATCAGATGAAAGAAGAAGGTCAGATCCATAAAAATCCATGTTCTAACGTCTCTGATTCCAGTTTGGTAACTGGTGTTGTTGGGGAAGCAATTATCTGACTGGTCAAAAACTCTTTCCAACTGTGCTTCACATTCCTATAAACTGTGACCTGCTGTGCTTTGTTGGTTGCTATATCAACCCCATGTGGAGGCAACCAGGCTACTGAGCAGCGTTTTCCTCTGTCCTGTTATTATACTTCATGTATACATTCTTCAGTGTTAGTTTACTCATTACTGCGATGGTTAGTATCACAACTGTGGTCAGTGTCACACTCATTGTGGAAAGGTTAAAGAGGTATTTTACCACTGGAAAGATGGTCTTCTCATAAAAGTCTATGCAGTAGAAAGACGCATTTTATTTTATTCTTCAATTGCTGACCACAGAAACTGAGAAAGGAGGCTGTTGTTTTCCCCTTTTCTTAAAAAGTAGAAAACAACTAGAATCCACTGGACCACTAAAAGCTATGGATGGTGGGTGACCTACTGAGTTGACCACTGCTTGGTTTTGGTTCATCCGTTTTCAGGCAGGATTACAAACACTTTCGTATTTGGTGACCCATCAGATTCTGTGCCCTGCCTTGATATGTGACTCGTTCCAGATGAACCAGGCCAGCACAGGACCAATCACCGGTAATTACCGCACAATGCATGTCAGTTAGATTTGTGTCCTACTTGCTCTGACTTCGGGCCCACATGGGCAAAGATAACCTCACAAGATCAGGGCGGTCCTTAGAGCTGCTCCCCACCAACTGCAAAACGCCTGGCTGGTCGTCTGAATACAACAACAACAGGCTAAAGGTGGTCTAACAGGATGTAAACATGTCTGTGACTTCCTGTATATTCTTTGAAGGCTGCTGGAAATAACCTAAACCCTAACCGACTTGACTTCGGGTGTTTGTTTTGTTTTTTTTTTGCTACTGCCGCCTGATCTCGTCCACTTTCCAGCCGAGGTACCGTTCATCATGAACGAGCCTTTCAATCTTTCTTTGAGCTAATCCGTCTGTTATGTAACTCAGTTTAAGAAGTCTAAACCCAACTTCCGCTCAAACAGTCTTCTTCTAAAAACCACACAGCAGAATATGAGTAATGGTTAAACTGTAGTATTTAAATGGGCCCATGCACCACGTGAGGTTTTGGAACATGATTTTTCACTTTAAACTTCAGCCTAAGACATTACGGAGAACACCCAGAAAAAAAAGACGTTTGCGTGACCTTTTCTTAGCCTCCAAATCAATATTCTATATTTTCTCGCAGCGTTTGTTTGTTTGACAGACCAAAAGATGAGCGGGGAGCTGAATGACGCTTCAAAAGTTAAGAGGTTGATTAAAATTTGTGATGTATTGATAAACCAGCAGAGCCAATGCCATGCCCATTTGCCTTTTTTTTTTATATAATAAAATCATCCGTCTGACAGATCTCATTTAGGCCTTCGTCCTTTTTCCACATTTGACAGCAGATGGTTGAGAGTGCAAGATGCGGGAAAGGAAAAGAGGGAAGTCTCTTTACTGGAAGCAATATGGAACATAAATATTTTATTGCAGTTGGGAAATTAATTATAATATTACTGAACCATCACATACTGGTAGTGGAAGGTTTGGAAAAGCTCCCTGATCAGCTGATTAGACTCCAAAAGGACCAAAAAATAAATAAAAGAGTAATAAAATGTGTTGGTCCTCACTGACGAGCCCATTATCTGTTCCCTCCGCTGTCCTCCAGGCAGATCAGACGTCACCTCACAGCAGTCATATGACAGTGGGGAGTGGACATTGAGTTTACTTTCATTTAAAAAGTTGCTTTATTTTTAGTGGAACTTTCCAGGTTTAGAGGAAAGACATCCCAAGTGACTCAGATGAAGCGGGCTCATGTTTTGGTGGGATTTAATTATGCAAACAGATGAGGAAGCGGACAGGTTTTAGCACCGGGCTCAGTAGGATTAAAGTCTCTCACTGCAGCAGCGTTAATGCTTCGTTCTGTAGCCTCTAAACCAGGATGACCATAAACCACACGTTTAGGAGAGTAAAGCTTTTACACAGTTTGAACTTAAAAGCGAAGGCAGAACCAGAGTGGACTCCAGAGAGAGCTGCCATCTGCGCCTTCCCTGAAACAAAATGAAACTTTAATAAAGAGATGTGAGAGCTGAGCAGGTACAGATATTCAATCCATCTAACTAGAATGTGCAAAGCGTTTCTACTTCTATGTTATAAGAACACTTAGGACAGTGTGAAGGCAGAGCAAAGCATTTAAGCCTTTGAAGATTAGAGAACATTGTTCAGGCTCAGAGAGATGGAAAACTCAATTTAAATAATTCATTTACGTAATTCCATCTACATGCATATCAAACAACAAATGGAAAGTCTGAATAACTCTCACTTCACTGCCAGCTGCTGTTCACACAGTGTTTGTGTCAGAGAAGAAAACTGCATCTACATTTTGTCGTGGACTGACTCCAGTGACTCGTGTTTTATCTGATGATAGCAGGCGAGCTGCGGACGGAGAGATGAGAGAGAGGAAGACTGTGGAGGAGAAACCTGAAAGAAACCGAGGTGTCATAAACAAGTTCCACAGTCTATATATCGCTGTGGAAAGATTCACAGGAAGTAGGGCCGCGTGTAATCAATCATATTGTGATTATTGTGACAGATATTACGATTGTGATATGATTCATTAAATTTTCACTGTTTTTTCACTGCAGCTGCCAATAATGTTTCTTTACAACAAGGACCTGTAGTGGATTTTTAACTGAATGTCTTGTTGGTTACATTTGTATATTGGTAATTTAATAAGTCCATACTGATTGTAAACGAGTTTCTAACATGGATTGTAGTGAGTGAGGGATGGAGGCTAATCAGTGTAAATTAAAAGGCTTTTTATTATTCTGTACCATTAGGGAGGATCGATATCTGATCTAATGTCGTATCTCAGTCCTCAAGGCCCCTTCAGCATCAGACTGTGGTCATTAGTTAGGGACACACACACACACACACACACACACACACACACACACACACAACTGAAGGGTATTGTGGTACTAATGTAATTATGAACTCTAAATGTTCCTGTGTTAATGTGGTTTGAACTGCCAGCAGTGGAGATCCATACTAACTCAATACTGAGACATCAGACAGGAGACAGTGTGTGTGTGTGTGTGTGTGTGTGTGTGTGTGTCGGCGTGGGCGTGTATTTATGAGAATGTGTGTCAGAGAAGTAGTCACTGTGTTTGTGTCGAGGACAATGACTTGATTGTGTTTAGGGTTGGGTACCAAAACACGCTGCCAACACCTACGGGACCGGATCAGCAGGTAGATGTCGCTCTGTAGTGAAACAGCTGCTCTCTGGTCAGATGTTACAGCCAGCAGAGACACCACAGCCCACCTCACCGCCTGTTACCATTACAGCAAATCTCTCTACATGGCTGTGGCAGCAGGATGTCGAGCTAGAGGAGCCCTGGTGCCTTTAATGGACCACGGCTGGGTCGTTGCTGCAGCGGCTCCGGGTTCGACTCCGACCTGTGGCCCTTTGCTGTGTGTCATCCTCTCTCTCTCTGTCTCTCTCTCTCTGTCTCTCTCTCTCTCTCGACTGCCTGTGTCAGCCGGCAGTGTGGGCGCGTAGATAAAACAGTAGATGTCGTAAAGATTCTCCATTTAGAGACCACTGATGATGTTTTCTTCAGGTTAACAAATATTATAATAACTACTATAATTATTTAATGTTAAATTACTGAAGCTGGTTTTATGTTTTATGTGAATTTATGGTGTAACTCTGTCAGAAGTTGTAATAATTTATATTAATATTTACTTTAAACAGTTTATAAACTGTGTGTATGGATGCATCTTTCTGCATGTCCATGTCTACTAATGTCTCTGGTTTTCTTTTAATCAGCAAAAGTACAACAAGTGTGCATTACTGGAAAACACACACATTCAAACTCAGTGTGTCTCATTGGGGTTAATTCTTTGCGTATAAAAACAAACATAAAACACACCCACAGACTGCCAGCACTGATGAACAGTCCAACTCTTCCAAAAGCCTCCCACACTTCCCACAGACTGAAGCAGCACCAACATGTCTCTCAATAAATGACACAGCGCAGCAGAAGGTAATGTATTCGTTGTATTAACTCGGATCATACGTTTGTCTACGCTGCCAGCCACCACATTTAAAAAGGAGTTGTTCCTCACTTGAACAACTGGTTCACTATTTGTTCAGTAATTGCTTTGAAGAGTTAAAACAAGTTCATATCTGAGCCCAAATTCAGGGAAACCTCTGCTGATATCTGCTCACTTGTTTAATGAGGCATTCAGAGTCAACTTGTCATTAAATTAAATTAGACACTGGATCAATGACAAACTCCCTGCGATGTGTAAATCACTGAAACTATCATGGAACGTGCCTGTGGTATCATCACTTGAGTTCCTGGTGGTAAATGTAGTAATTACGGACTTACAGGTTGATGACTAGCAGCGCTCCACTGTTTATGAGAAGTGGGGTGGTAACTCACAGTGATACTCTGCAGTCGCGAGCCTTCGACCCCACTAAAGTACACACATCAAAGGAGGCCGCCCCCCCGACAGCGCTCATGGTTACACAGCCAGAAAACCCAGACCACTCACCGCTGATGTACAGCCGGCCTGAAAACCATTGTTCTCCTATTTCAAAAAGAGTCAACAGAAAGAACTTTGGAAGTTATTATCCGCAGTTGCCGGTGGATCAATAAGTTCATTTCCTGGCTTGTAGCAGATGTACAAAATGATAAAGTGCAGTCACACACACACAGACACACACACACACACACACAGACACACACACACTCCAGTTCACAGGTTAGTCAGGGAACCCTCCTCAGTGTGATGGTCACACTGCGCCCTCTAGTGGACAGAAAATAAACTATTTGGAGGATGAATTCAGACCAAAT
>JAGRRF010009292.1:28730635-28742070 GCA_019097615.1 Morone chrysops
AGAGAGAGAGAGAGAGAGAGAGAGAGAGAGAGAGAGAGAGAGAGAGAGAGGAAGAGTAGTGTGAGATGAGGAGGGAAGAAGAATAAGACAGGAGAGAGAGAAGAGGGAGAGATGATGAGAGAGTTTGTGTGTTTTGGTCCAACGTGCTGAAACGAAGACTTTGCACATTGTGAACTTTTTATCTGGTTCTGCCAAATTGGCCATCTGACTGGAGCTGTGTGGAGCCGGTGCTGGTTCTGAAGGGACTGCTGAAGGCCCGATTGAGGGTGGAACAAGTTAATTATCAGCTGATGGACAATGTGCAGGCCTTCAGTCACATATGAGCTGCTGGCGGAGTTTTATTCTCTTAGTAGAGAGCTGATTGTAGATTTCTGATCAGAGAAACACGAGGTTGACAGGTTTAGCTTTATTTTAGTAATGGTTTGGTTCTTTTGGTCTCTGCTTGCTGTGGTTCAACAAAGACATTTTGAAAACCAAATTCTCCTCTCCTCCTCTTCCCGTCTCTGCTGAGATGGATGGATTGGACTCTCTGAACATCAGTATGGATCCACAATGGAGAAACTCTGGCTCTAACACAAACTGTCTTGGTCTCTTTGTTTCTCTTTTCTCACCCCTCTTCTCTTTATCTCTGTCTCTTTTGGACTCTCACTCTCTTTTCCTCCGTTTTCTTTTTCTCTCACTGTCATCGCCTATCTTTATCACCTTTCCTCTCTCTTTTCATTCCCCAGTTCTCCATACTTCTGACTTCAGTTGGAGACTCAATTTAGGTTTAAATAACCGTTTATCACTGTCACAACGACACAAATGAGTTTCAGATCGAACCATGTTAATGTTTAGACAACTAAAGCTATCTGGATTGTGGTGTAAAAGAAACCACCGACTGTCGACATCTGAGATACCGGTCTCCGATGTTGAACACGACAAGAGGAGAGGACAGTCTCTTAAAAAAAGCTAAATGAGGCTATTTATACTTTTAAATGTGCGTCTCACCGAATTAAAGAACATGTGGTCATCTAAAGCATTTGATTATCAATATTCACTGTTTGATATTGTTTCACTTCTGTTCTCTCACTCTCTCCTGATCTTTTCTTTCGTTCGCTCTCTGTTGTTTCTTTCTTTTTTATCTCTGCCACGTTTTATTTTTACTTTCTCTGTAAATTGCTGTGATTTTAAATGACTTGCTGACTAATGGTGAACACTGAAGTCTTTTCCTCAGAGGGCTTGAGGTTTGCCGGAACGATTAAGTTAATCGCCAACCGCAGCCCATCGAGGGGAGGCTGCGGAGAACTAAAGAGCTGTTTGTCTTGGCGTTGACACAAGGTGAAAGGTGATGGAGAGACAGATGTTAGAAAGAGCTTTTGGGAAAATATCTCTTATTCTGATCCTCAATTACAAAATATGTATTAGAGGACGGGAGAGGAGAGGAGATAGGAGAGGAGAGTAGAGGAGAGAGCAGAGGAGAGGAGAGGAGAGGAGAGGATGGGAGAGGAGAGGAGAGGAGAGCGTTACCTCCAGTGAGCATCAGGGCACATTTGCAGTGGTCACAGTTGTCGTTGTCCTGGTCTCGGGTGCTGAATCCGGTCCCGTGGGTGGCCAGACTGCTCTGTCTCCCCGCTGTGCCGCTGTAACCTCTCAGATACAACCTGAGTGAGAGGAGACAAGGTGAGCGATCGGCTGGAAGACTGAGTCTTTCAGTGCTGTACGTGGACAGTATGGATGTGTGCAGGTATACTTAATGTAGTACATGTGTATGAATATGTATAATATGTTTGTGACTGTATATACTTACATACAGTGTGTATACTGCTGTAGTGTAACTGTTACCTGTACTGCTGTCTCTCACTGGTCAGTGTAAATCGGTCGTACTGGGAGTGGGCGGGGTTATCCTCCCAGTCCCTCAACTCCACCCTCAGAGAGTACTGACCCTGACTGGTCAGCAGGTACAGAACTTCATTACCCAGCCAGTGTTCTCCTAACACGTCCCCGAACCCCTGCAGGAGTGGAGGAGGTAACATTTCAGTCTGTAGCATTTTAAATTCTACCTTTTGCCATTGCATTTTGCCTTGCCATTAACATCACTGAGCAAGTATTTACCAACCACAGCAGCAGGAAAGTGCACGGAGAAATGACAATTTGCCAAAAAAAGTCTGTTCCACTTTGCATCAAAATACACACCCAGGTTTATGGAGCAATCTGAGTGACATACATTTCCAGGACAACATAGATTATTTCCAGGATATCTGGTCATTTTAATCAATTTCCAGATGTTTCCATGACTGGAAAACTAGTCTGTAAATGTCTCAGGACATGTGGGAACCCTGTCCAAAAAGACAAACTGACCATTTTGTATTCCCTCCAGCTTCTCTGGAAGTCCACGCTGCCGTTAAATCTCCGCTGGAAGACCGTCCAGCCTCCACCAGCCGTCTCCATGTCACAGAACACCTTGAGGAGACAACAAAGAGAGACGTGTGACTGAAATGAGCGGAGGAGCGAGGCGCTGCGGGTGGAGAATCAGCTCAGGTGTCCGTCTTACCTGCACAGGCTCAGACCTGTTGCCGATGTAGATGTGATACAGACCGCTGACAGAGTGACCGGCCTTGTAAGCATCTGCACAGTCCCTCCACATCTGGCTCCTGGGAGGCGACCCTGAACACACACACAGAGGAATACAGCAGAGAAAATACAATAAAATGAAACAAAAAGTAGTAAAATCAAGATAGCTCTTATTTTAGTTGGCTTGTCTAAACGTGTGTGTGTGTGTGTGTGTGTGTGTGTGTGTACCTGTAGTAGTAGCCACCATGTTAATGAGTGTGTGGACAGACTCCATCAGCTGAGCCTGCTGCCTCTGCAGAGCCGTGTTGTTGCTGCTGGCGACTCTCAGCTGCCTCTCTAAAGACTCGATGGCTGCCATCTGAGTCCTGACGACAGACTGGAAGAAAAAGATTTACTCCTGTTGAGTCACTTTATCTGTCAGACATCAGATTTATAACTATAATATAATACTTGTTTCGTCCATCCATTAAAGTGGAGTCTTGATTATCTTTCTTGGTTTTTACTTTTCAGATTTTATGTGATTGTAGATTTTATGTTTTGTTTGATTTAGATGTTTTATGTTTATGTCAGCCAGCTGAGACTAAAATAGTTTGGCTGAATAGAAACAGCAAAACAATAAAATATTTAGATCTGTATAATTTATGAGGTCAGACAGTCGCTCTTCATGTTGTACAATGAAAGCTCGGCCTTATAAATGCAGATTCATTCACATAAAATCTCCTTAAAGTGATCCTGACATTCAGATGTCATTTTTATTGATTGTACCTGCAGTCGGTTCTTCTCCTCCTTCATGTCCTCCAGCTCTCCTTTCTGCTGAGACTCCAACATCTGAACTTTACTCTCCAAACGACTGAAACACCAAACAGAAAACACACACAGAGCTTTAGACACTCAAGCAGATTGTGTGACTGAGCAGTAAATCACATCAACGTCCCCTCAAAATGCTCTTTTTTATGCCAGTGTTCATTTCTTGTTTTCATAGATAGCTGGCTGAAGGTAACATGATATGATATTAAGATATCTCCAAACAAGCTACAGAGGAGTTTGATGTTTAAATGAAGTTCTATGATACTGAATAACCTCACTGTTTGTCTGTTAGAATCACTGTTGGAAGAATAAAACAGTTTTGTGATATGACAACAAAATTGTTAAGGTTGGCACAAAAATTTGTTTAGGGAAACATTTTGATTTTGGTTAAAATTACAACTTTGTTTAGGTTTTGGGAGCTTTGTTGTCATGGTAACAATCATAAACACGTGGTTATTTATTTGTATGTATTGATGTAGTTGTGCGTCCTGAAAAATACAATTATATTTAAAAAAGACTTCTGTAACAGCAGGATAGAGGCATTGTGGAAAATGTAGGAAATGACTAAATTACAAAGAAGTGGAGAAGGCAGGTTGAGGGAAATGGGTACACCAAAAACGTAAATTACTGTATGCCATCACAAAGCATACTATACCTCCTGGAATGTGTCGGATTAACATTCGTCTGTTTAACCAGACGGTTGTGTGTCAGAGGGAGGAAACAAATCCCAACTATTTGTACAACAAATCTGTCCGTAATGGAGCAGAGGTTGTAACTCCTGAGTTACTCCCTCTTGTTAAAGAAGCCGTAAAAACAGCGAAATAAAGATTAATAACCCAATCATCATTCTTTCTGCCAGAGCGGACTACGGAGCCCGTTATCTCTGCAGCTGAACCAGCAGTGCAGCTGCTGAAAATAGACTCCAGCCCACAGTTAGATCAACAACGGAGGAGCCAAATGAATGAAACCTGATGAAGGAGTGGCAGCAGCTTCAGAGGGAAATATGGGACACTGAAAGTGGCTCAATGTACAGTTCACACTCACTTTTCTGGCTCTGAGCTGCGGAGAACTCAAAGTGTGGTGGGGGGTCTGCAGGAGTCGGGTGGGAAAATGTGTCTTTTCTAATGTTTCCCAGAATAAGTCACAATCTGTGTGTTTTAAATTAGTTTTAGGTGGTGAAAAAGTGCTAGCTACATTATTCAAGATAAAATACTGTAAAACTTCCAATAAAAGCAGGGTCCTTAATAGACGCAGGTCTCATTAAAAAGCCTGGTGTGGCTACACGTTTTGATAAATAAATGCAGGTCTCCAATAGAGCCCTGGTCTGGATTTTATAGAAATTATCTTGATGTATAAAACCTCTTAAAACCCACCGGGTCGCCCGCTTGAGTGTGTTTTAAGTCGTTTCTCCTACACAAATATAAATGTTTAAACTTCTGTCAATATGTACATGCTGCACATTAGAGCAGCAGTTGAAGTTTAGTTTAGTTTTGTGCTAAAGGAATTAAACACCTGTCCCGAATAGACGCCTGTCCCAAATAAAGGCAGGGGGAGTTTAAGCAAATAAAATTTATAAAAATAAATAAAGTCTATTCTGGGCTACTGTAGAAACATGGTGGTCGCCGCGTAAGACCCCCCCACGGCATCTGTACATAAAAACGTCTCATTCTAAGGTAACAAAAACACAATGATTCTTATTTTCATGTGATTAAACACTAATGAAAACCTATTAATATTATATTACATTTCTGCCAATAGATCCTCCTCAATGGATACACTGGACCTTTAAAAAATTAGGAATGTTGGCTGATTTTAGGGGTATTTAGGCTCCACTATTCTCCTGTGGTTTAGTGAATATGTGAATATCTGTACATTGACACTCAGAGATGTAATGTGAGATGTATTAATATAAAATCTGTAGCTTTTCTAACCAAACTGTACAAAAGTCCAGTTTATGCTGAAGTGTAGCTGACAAGAGTCGGACACGACCCTCCATCTTCCTCTAATGTGCGGCTGTATCACGTAGCTCTTTTGCACCTATGAGTGATATCGTTTTACATAAGCAGGTGAGACTGGTTACATTAAGAGCTGAAACACATTATCAGCTGCTGCTTCTGATCACTTCAATATGCTGACCTGCACATGAACGAGGCAACATCGCTTACTGTGATGTAGACTGATGGGGAGTCACTGATCGCTGTGGCGCTGTGGTTTGTGCAGCATGTGTGTGTGCTTTTGTGTGTGCTTGTGTGTGTGTGTGTGTGCTTCATATTAGGATTTCAGAAATATGAACTTTATATTACAACCTGGAAATCTTTAAATTAGAAACCAAAACACAGAAAAGAAAGTTAATTTCCTTCCTTACTTTGGTCTTAAGTATATTTCTGTTCAAAGACAGCGATTAAATTAAAGGGAACTATAAGGAAACTAAAACAAAGAAATAAAAAAATGAGTCCAGTGCATTTAATAAAGCAGAAGTTTAAAAAAACTGTAACTGCACAGTGAAAATAATTTACCTATATGTTCTGTACTTAACCTAAATGTTCTAAAGATATACATTTATCTATTACTAAAGGTTCAGTGTGTAACATTGAAGAGGCTCTATTGGCAGAAAGAAATAATATAATATTCATAGTATAATATTCATAGGTATGTTCTCATTAGTGTATAATCACCTGAATATAGAAATCGTTGTGTTTTTGTTACCTTAGAATAAAACATTAATATCTACAGATGCCGCGGGTCACCTTCTGTGGAGGCCGCCATGTAGAATCACTATGTTTCCTCTGTAGCCCAGAAGGGACAAACCAAACACTGGCTCTAGACAGGGCCTTTCATGTTTCATGTTTCACCAACGGTAGGGTGCAGCAAGGGGTTGTAATCTGTAAGTACACCACTAAATGCCACTGAATCCAAGACACTGGTCCTTTAAGATTATTTTCAGACTTTCTAAAGATCCTGAGTATGTTGTTGTACGCAGTGTAATCTCTGACATTAGAGGGTGCATCTAATATTTGTCTAAACTAAAACCTCAGCACAGCCTTCTGGTTTCAACACCACTGATGTTTAATAATGTTAAAACAGTTTCACTACAGGAAAATAAAAGCCTGTTTCCTGGTAAAAAATCCGACACTGCAGCAGCCTTCATCACATAGCAGGTCATCAGCACAAAGATCGGACTTCTATTTTAGAAACAGTACATTCGACCTGCTTCAACAAATTAAATTCTGTTGGTATGTACACAACGTAATCAAAACCAGCTCCCTGAGCAGCAGCGCATTATTATCAGGAGTTTAAATAAATGTTTTCAGGTAAATTAAAGGATTAAATGCTGCGTGGTTGAGAACATTTTCCTACCTCAGAGGCTTTTACAGACCTCTCAGATCACGCAGGATTATCTGAAGAATGCTTTGTCACCAAATTAAAACTAGACTGTTGTTCTTATTTCCTCATTGTTGCACTCTGAACACGCCCTGCTTAAATGGCCTGATAGCTGCAAATATGTGTTCAGTCGGTAGATAATCTGTTTGGGACGAACAAACACTGACTGCAAAGAACTCCACCGGTCAAATTAGTGTGAATAATGTGAGCACACTGCTGTTCTACTGAAGATAAATGAGAATTCATGACAGATTTGTGTGCACTGACACAGAGAAGACACTCTCACACACTTTCCTACTTCCCTCACACACACACACACACACACACACTCACACACTCGCTCTGTTTGTATTATATCTGTTACTGTAAACAGAGAACATGCTTGATAATTACTCTGCATGTTTTACTGCCCAGCGCACCGTCCAAGTTCACCTCACAATGAAAAATTGTGAAAATATTGTGATTCCAAATATTGCCATGTCTCGCAGCAACAGCTGTGGACGTATTTCCATCATCTCTAATGACCTGCTTGTATTTCAAATATTCTCACTGTTAAGTTGTGAAATTGCTGATAAGGCTGAGGGTCAACTCATATTTGGGTCAGAGGAGGGTAGATGTAATTTTACCAAAGTGATTCCACTTTTTTGTGGAAAAAACACATCAGATACAAATTATTGTTCAAATCAGAGTGTTTTTAAATATGTCCCGAGGGGATTTGTAACAATAGAATTTATATGTCAAATTTCTTTTGGCTTAAGAGCGGACTCTTAGTGAGCTCAGACTGTTCAGTAGGTTAACAGCAGCCTGTCGGGGTCTTGCTGCAGTGCAGAGACAGAAGATACTGTACAATATACTGTATCACTGGTCCTGGTGAACATTACAGTATGTTTTCATTCTTTCTGAAATATCTGAGCATTTTAATCCCTTTATTAGAGATTCTGACAGCAGAGAGATAACAGGAAATGAGGCAATAGAGAATGACATGAACATGAACATGAACATACACAGATTCTGACCGTGGACACGTTCAACGCCTCAGACTCCAAACAAAGGGAGAGCCTCCAGTTTGGTTTCCTTTTCATATTATCATAATCAGGATCAGATTTAATCCATATTCATACATAAATAAATCCATTTTATTTATTAGATTGTCAATATTTTTACTGGAAATATTAAAGATTTCACATAGAGATATAAATATGCTCACTGTATGAAAAATAAGGCAGATATAGATGCATCAAACTGGCTTTTACTCTTAATGATTGATTAGGAAGCTGCTTTTGAAGGGCTCTCCAGGAGAAAGTCACTTAATAAATGTGTCACAAAGACAATATTGCAGGTCATTTTAATGATGAAGAAACTACTGTGAACTTAAAACTTGTGAACTATAAACATGAACTAGTTTGTTTCAATCTGAGTGAACTGAACTTGGATCTAGCTCTATACTGTCAGCAGGACATTCACACTCAGGTAGAAGCATTTATTTTTCTACCTGTTTTTGGCTCGTAGCTGACTGATCTCCGACGTCTGCAGTAGCAGTTCCTTCTCCAGCTTGTTTGTGGACAGAGAATTCTCCAGAAGTTGGATCTCTATTCGAGACGTGTGGTTCAGCACCTGGTGGAAGAAACATCATTAAGCCAGGAACTCCACTCTCAAGCGTCAAGATCGGCCACCTGGCGACTCATTACCTTGGCTTCGACCACGTTGAGTTTGCGTGTCTGCTCCGCCGTGTGGGTGAGAAGGTTTGTTCCGATCTCCAGCATGGTGGCTGTTTGGTTGTGAACAACATGCGGTGGTATGTTAGGGATGTTGGGCTTCATGCTCTTCTGAATAACTTTCTCCAACTGTGGATGGAAAAGATAAACAGAAAGTAAAACTGTGTGCAAAGAAAGACAGGGGGACTTTATATTTTCCTTCCACAGTCGTTTTGACTCACAGCCTCATTAGTAAATAACACTTTTGAAGGTGTAAGGTGAATTGAATCTTTCCAGAAGCTCAGCATTGAATTACTGCTTTCTGAGCACCACTCAGGGCATCAAGTTCACCAAATCAAACATGTATAATCAAACATGTCAGGAGGTCTGGTATATAAAGACGCAGGTCTCTATATCTCTGGGAATATCAACCGATGCCAACTCGCACTGCCATGTTGTGACCTTCAACCCCTGACAAATAAATAATCCATCCCTCCAGCCATATATTCATCCCTCAGACTCCACGTCCTCAGGATATCAGTGCCACTGAGAAGCACAGGGAGTTGATAAATATAACGCTGCACCAACAAACAGATTGGTCCCAGTGGGACGGCCAGTTACCAACTGTCACTGGGAGGGGAAGTTCAGGCCAGATCACACTAGAGTCTGGATCACTGTTCTTAAATCCCAACACAAAACTCTATTTAATCATCACACTCATTCACTGCCAAAACCATCACTGTGTCCTCAGATTGTCCTCTCCATGGATAAACTTAGCAGACATCGTTAAAACAGCGATGTTCTATAATATTTTAATTTCACTGAGAGAATGTATACGAATGACTATTCTGTTCAAAGGTTTCACACTCTTTAATCTACAGGATATAGAACAAATTATCAGACAGGGATCCCTGAGACTACAGTCCAGTCGAGTCGTTGAAAACCATTGGTGATAATAACATATTGAGATTTCAATGTGTAGCGTTTCCTAAAAGATGACTCGTGGCTGATCTGCCAAAAGACAATTAATAAAAACAATTAATATTAGAGATGTCAGGGCCGGTCCGAGCATATGTTAATGGGTTTTAATGTATCAAATAAAATAAATGCAGTTAGTGTTTAGATTGTCTCAGCCTGCAGCACTGCTCTCCTTTACCACAGCTGGGCTCCACACTTCAGCATTCAGAGAGTGGAAACTAGAGTGTGTGAAGGTAAAAGACGTGAAAGAGTCCAGGCTGGTAAAAAGAACGGATTCCCTAAACTCCAATGTTAATTATTATTATCAAAGAGCACAGAAGATAAGGGTAGCAGCTTCTCATATTTAGCCAGCAGCAGATCATATCAGCTGTCACTAATCAACGTTACTTCCATGAGTTACTTGATAGAAAGCCAAAATTAAACTTGTCTGTTGTTTGGAGTAACAGAGTAAGATCTCTTCTCCTCTTTCTAGTGGATTTTGATCAAGTAGCTCATGAAACATGTGTCATACTTAGTCTATAGCTGTTATTTTAGTGTGTCGGATACATATGTAATGATCATTTAGGTGAAGTATTGGATCAGACTCAGTATTGGCAGATATCCAGTGTTAAAGGTTTTACCTCTTGGAGAGATTTGTTGCACACTAACTGATTATGACCACAAATGGTGGTCAATGGCAAATTAAAATAATAACCAGAAAGCACAGATGGTTACACAATCCTCTAATTAAAGAAATGTTATCTGCACCTGGATCCAGATCAGCTTCATAATATTCACCAAGAATTATCAGGAGATACGTTTCAGATTTCTTTCAACAAGTAAGTACAGAAGTTCATGAGAAAATAAGGAAAATCTCCAAATAAGTCAAATATCTCACAATGTTAAGAAATCACCCTGGACGCAGACCAAAAACTAATCGCTTGTTTATTGACTCATGTCCAAACTTTGAACATTGAACAAATTTGAATGAAATCTGTTAACTAGTTTAATAAAATGCAAAATGCTTGAAAACCCAAAGAAAGTCCTTTTTAGTTTGGTTTAGATGTGTTTGTTATGACTGCTGAAGGCTGACGACTGACACATTTTTCATAAGTGCTGAGTAATCCTCCAGTTTCACCAGCACTGTTTTCATGGTTTTATTCCTTTCAACTGCTGATATTATCCACATTGATTGACTTTATCATATTCATCTTTCTTCATGCATGCTGACGGCACTATTACTCATTTTTCACTGCCCAATTAAAGTTACTCAAGAGTTATTATGTTTAGTCTGCTTTAATTCAACTTCAGATTAAACAAGCATCGCTCTGTTCAATCAGAAAATGATTTTACGAGTGGCGAGATACGCATCACAACAGTCACAAACTAAAGTGGCCTTTTGGAGGGACTTTTGGGTGAGTAAATTGGGCTAACCTGGAACACAGAGAGAAGAAATCAGATGTTGTGACGCAGCGAGAAGTTAATCAAATAATCAAACAAGGAGAAAGTAGCTGGAACGAGCTGGTTCGTTTTTCCCTCCTGCTCTGGCTTCCTGAGATGCTGCGCAGATAAACTCCGACGAAGGCCAAAACCTCCACCTGCCTGCTGCTGCACAGTGCAACAAGCAGAGACACAGAGGGGGAAGTAGGAGAACAAAATAACTGCAGTATGGCTTTTAATGTACAGTGTGAATAGAAACATGTTGTGAGAGAGTAAAGGAGATATTTCAACAGAATAAAAAATAAAGAATTGAGAATAATTGAAACCAACAAGTAAAACCAAAGTTCTGCAGGTTCTTTTTTTAGTCTTTTGTTATTTTCTTGTTGAGTCTCTAGATACACTGTGTGCTGACTTTTTAATTGACCCTTACTTCCTGCTGTTGAATTAGAACTACAGCATATGAAACCTCTTCACACAGACACACAGAAACTGGCATACATGCACACAAGCATGCACACACACAAACACAATTAAAACTCCACAAACCAACCAAAGAGCTCTGGGACTACGCAGTCAACCCCACGTATGGAGGGCTTGTTTCTG
>JAGRRF010009292.1:28748794-28761565 GCA_019097615.1 Morone chrysops
GAGAGAGAGAGAGAGAGAGAGAGAGAGAGAGAGAGAGAGAGAGAGAGAGAGAAAGAGAAAAGAATGAGAAAGAAAAAGATTTTCCAAGAAGCACTGCGTGGTTGTGGTCAGTTTGGCACTCGGCCACAAGTCACTGGGAATCTCTCTCTCTTTTACTCCCCCTCTCTTCCCCTTCATCCCCCCTTCCACTACTCTCACCTCCTCACTTTCATCTGTTATTCATCTAATATCTCACCCACCATCTTAATACTCGCGCTGCTCTACTTTTTCTTCCAATCCATCCTCTTTCATGCCCAAATCCTCTCCACATCTCCCCCCATTGTTTGGGTCTTTTTCTTTCTTTCCTCCCCACCCTCTCCTCCTCCTCCTCCTCCTCCTCTCCCTTCTTCCTCATCTCTTCTACCCCTCTATCAGTCTGTCCTCCCTTTGCCCCTCAGCTCGACAACTTCTATGGCAACTGAAATCTCCCACAATGCCATCTCACAGCTGTAGAGTGACGAATGACTCTTTAAACTGGGATTTGAAAACAAAATAAACCAACATTCACTCTCTCTCTGACACACACACACACACACACACACACACACACACACACACACACAAACTCACACTGACACTCACACACACACACACACACACACTGAGGGGGAGTATTTCATCCCCGTCCAGCTGATAACAGCCTGTCTGCTCTGCTAACTAATTCGGTGGCCTTTTGAACAGAAGATAAATCTCACTTACAGTCTCTCTCTTCCTCTTGGCTGTTTGTCATCCAATGAATCGTGTCTCAAAGTCTGGCTCGAGGCCCCCAAAATGGCTCCTACAGACACTGAACAGGGCCGTGATTTTAACAGTGGACTGAGTAGGTCAAACTTTAAATCAAAGTAGTGATCTGAGTTTGTTGCTGTTTGTGATCTTGTTGCACTGTTCTCCCTTGAGATTAGATATGAATCCAATGTTAACACTCTTTCCTTTGTTCACACATGGAAACTATTGTTTCTAAATACCCAGTTCTTCTTTTGTTTCTCCAACCGGCAACCTCTGTGGTCAAATGAAGCAAACACAAATCTATGTTACCTTACGGCGGGTGGTTTAAATGGCAAAAGCTCAGAATAAATAAAGGTGTTAAACTACGAGGTGTCTGCAGCAAATATCATATAATGCAGAAATGCATGCAGTTGTTAAAGCAAGGTGCATGTAGGACTTTTACTATTTAACAGATGAGAAAAGGGCAAACGGCGAAAAAAAGTTTTTATAAAATATTATTCACTGTAAATATAGATATTGTAGTGTGTATTGTATCTAATCGTTTGGAAGGATAATTGGCTGACAAGCTTGAAAAGAAAGAATCATAAATCTCATTCATTTCTCAGCTTCATATTTACAGAATGTTTAAATGGGTCAAAAAGTAGTTTACATTTTGTAGTGTATAGTATACATTCTAAAACTACGTCAGAAGGAAGTAGAGGAGAGTAAATATGTGTGTTGGAGCCACAGTGTTGAGCTGACTGATGCTTTAGACAACGTACTGTTGAACTGCTGCTGTGTTAGATTTCTTTTACAGCGCTGAGGGAAAAAAACATACAATCTGTCCATTCTCATTCAGGGATTCTTTGTGTTATATTAGAGAGTTGTTTCACTTTCATTTTCATGGCATTCAAAACAAAATCTCCACAGCTGTACATCTTAATCATGTGTGGTCCATAAGTTGTTGAAGGTAATCCACATTTCCCAGAGCTATGTGTGTATGTTCAACATTTGTTTAATGTAAGCTGCTATCTGAGTGTAACTGATGGTCATAAAACTCACCGATCAAACTCTCTATGAAAAATTTTGAGGATTTACACACAGCTTGGGAGCTGCTGTGTGTCTTTCGGTCCTTACGTTGAACACTGGACATATGTTAATCCACTTTGGATGTCAAACAGAAACCGTGTATTCAGATTTCTCTGCAGGATAGATCAGGTAAGGCTGCAGTGATTTAGATTTTAGGGTAGCAAACATTTTGTGGAGGGCAGATCTGTCCTCCAGATGCTGCCTCAGATACAAAAGTGCAACATCTTTATTGATTATTGTCAAAGTCACTTGGTCATTTGTCTTATTGATTGGTGGAATCTGATATGAGCCTTTCAGAGGGAATGAGGCAAAACAAAAAAAGAGGATAAAAGAAGAAACAAATGCGAGAAAGTTGAAGCTCTACAGAAGTATTTTCATTTAGTGTCTGTCAGCGTTTATATGGAAACAAGGTTTTTGTTTACAAACCCTTACTCTGTGGATAATTGCGACACTAAAGTGTCTAAGAAGCAGTGAGCTTCTGTTGACTTTGGAGAATAAAACAGATCTGTGGACTCAACTGCTAACGTTAGCTTGCCATCCAAGTGAGGCCACCACAGATGGGCAGAGCGAGTGCACAACCTCGTCTGACTGCCGCCATTTGGTACACTCAACTTCAGCAGGCGCCTTGTCGGAAGCTCATTAAAAGGCCATCACCGATTATATGCAAGGATATCCGTTAGTACTGTGTTTACGTGACGTTTTCCCATGTGGGGTCATACAGTTCTACTTTGTTTTGAAATTGTTTGTTTAAATTCATTCAAACAAATTGCGATTCATTTCAGATTAGTTCGAACTTCGCCAGTGACAGCCCTAATTGGCACTCAGTATATGTTGTCATAAGGATTACTGTTAGTTAAATTCCCCTGGACGTAACAACAAATCATTTATCCAGTACTACCTGTGCCATGACAATTATAGAAGTGTATACAATGACTGAACAACTGGATACTCTCGTTGATGTTCCTCCCTTTACTATGTTTGCCATTAGCACAGTCTCTTCCTCCTCCTATAGCTCCTGTTATCTCACACACTTCCTTTGAGAGTCACATTAAGAAACCCCTCTGGCAACATCAGAAAAATGAAGTAAATGAGACACAACTGTCAGCCGTTTTAGAAATAACAGACCTCAGAAAGTCTTCATTGGTTTATCGGAACAATAAAAATAACTGTTCAAAAACTTCTGTGAGACGCAGTGAAGATGGCGGGTTACTGTATGACATTTAACAATCATGTATCCCTTTGTAGTTGTTATCACTGTGCTGTTGTCCCATACACTTGTTTATTCTGAAGCATTTTGTTTATTCCTTGTTTACTCAGAGGATGTTGGTGGTCTGTAGGTCAGAGAGTCGACTCTGTTTGTTTTACCACAGCAGCCAATGAATGGATGACATTCCCGGACCCTCACCTGCTCCGGGGATGCTGATAACATCAAACAACAAATCAGCATGTCTAAAAGAAAGTTCATTAAATCTGCAGGAAGGAAGATTTGTGGGGAAAATACACCTGTCAGCCTAAAGTGCAAAGTTGAACCGCAGTTGACAAACACACCAGAGAGCCTGCTCATTAAAATAAAACTTTTAATCTGGTTACATTTGTTTCTCTGTTCACAGGGAAAAGTCTAAAAAAAACAAAATGTAATCACAAATTCAAAAAGGTTTTCATCCTGCAAATCAGATTGCTTCATTTAAAATATTTGCAGTAACATCAGCACAGTCTCCTTTTTATCCGACTTACAAACATGAACACACCATAAATAAAAGGAGCCTTTCTGATGTTGACGTTATTTTTTAACGCATCGAGGATGACTACATGTGATTTCAGTTGGACTTTGTGGTTCATGGTACATTTAGATCAATCCAGGGGTCTGCGTACCGATGTAGTTGCATCAACCACATTAAAACTGATTTCCGTATCGGTAAATCTTAACAACCCTAATATAATTATCATGACTTCAGGGCCTCTGCACATGCCCAGTTTGCTCTAGCAGTGATCTGTCCATGGCTAGATGTCACCACGAGGTAAGAGTGAGAATGTGTATGTTTGTGATTTGAGTGAACTGACCCTTTAAGCCTGCAGCGAACACTAGCGGAGAGGTTTCGGGAGGCACCGCTGTAGGCCGAACATCCACTTGTTACTGACACTTACTGTCCAGACGCTACCTCCCCTGAGACACTCAGAGTGAAGCACACACACCAAACCTCTCCACAGCGTTTGTTTCCCCTCAAGAGAAACTCTTTCATTACAGACAGTGCCATCAGCAAATCAACAAACTAAGCATCCTGCGATACGCAAACAAATTCAATACACAAAATATGACAACAATTTCTACCCAGACGTGCTGTAAACACTTCCTCTCAGTTGTTTGTTCATATGGAGCAACTCTGAGTAAAACAATTTCCCCCCCAAAACACACTTCATATTCTCTGTCCCTAACTTGTAATTACATGGAGGTGCGGGGTTAAGTCTACATTTGATTGCGCCAGCAGATTCCAGCCGATTAATTACGTGTTATCATAAAGTTAGGACTGAGCCTGAAGTGGATTTTCTGTTTTCTTTGCAATTCAGATGGTGCTGGCTTCCCCCAAACTGTGCCTGAGTACTTTGACCCGGCTGCTCGGAGGGAAAGAGCAGCGCCGGGCCAAAAGGAGAGATTCCTCTCTCAGGCTCACATAAACAAACAGTGAATGGCCAACAGCAGAGTAAAAGAGAACTGAAGTACTTCAAATACAGACGTAAGAAGAACTGCCACCTTTGAGTTGCTCAGACTTATTGCATTTAATAAAGCAAACGTATACAGGTGTGTATGAACTAGGCAAATTTAGGATGACTGATCAGGTAAACCTGTTTGTGTCACAAGTTTACAGATAAGCCTCCATTGACTTTAATCATCAGTTTAATCAGATGATTCAGCAGACGACAACTGATGAAATGTGAAAGAAATCTCATCAATATTCTGCCTGATATATATTATATATATATTTAAAGTTGCATAAGTGTGAATCAGCTGTGTGATCCTTGCTCCAACAGAAATGCTTCACTCAGTGTGAATCCTGCGTCCTGCTCAGTTGTTGGGTGCCACAGCGCTTATTTGTCATACTGTAAAGGTCTTAGTGTGTTAAACTGTAAAAACAAACATGCCTGAGCTGACGATGTGCACTCTCTGATGTTGGTACAGTGTACTGCACTTGGCCTTCAACAGTGTATACAGATACACATACAGAAAGCACAAGTGCACTCATATCACCAGCTGCCATGGTGTAAGAAACAAGACACTTTCTATCCTGTCGTAAAAAAACCCCAATAAGATATCAATTAGTTGGCTTATGAGATAACTGGCTTCCAAAGATCATTTTACAGACAAAACATGTTCTTAAAACATCCTCCCACAAAACCCCCTTGCAAACAACCCAACTGTGTGAATGTTCAGCTCAACAAGACTCAATTAGCATAACTGCAACACTTTCCAGCTACTAACTCTGTAAGTGTAGCTCTCCAGTTCAAAAGCTTCTGACAAACCACTGACCACTGCAGTATTCCACATGGTGATATTTTACTTCTTCACAGGACGTCTCTGTTGGATCTTTGCTATATATAGTCAACTCTGGACACTAAATCACAGACTTTGTTGTGTAGAAGGACATTTGGCTTATCTGACTGTAATTTCTATCTTAACGTGGGCCAAAGTGACGATTTGGCTTGATCAACCACTACAGTGGAAGTAGCCAACATGTTTGACAACAACCGAGAAGTCCCAAATGAGTTCAGGGACATGAGGCGGCCGTTAAACAGGGACCATCCTGATCCTGCCAACATGCCAATCCTGAACCATGTTAAGGCCGAGTGCTGTGAAGAACAGATGGGAAATACAGAGCTATTCTAGTTCAGTGCGAGTTTCAAGGCAGACTTCAAAGAAAGAAGGGAATAACTGCACCCACATAACTTTGATATAATCTCTTATTTCATGTTCTATAGATCTTCAGGAACCTTGTGTGCAAATTGCTTTATTTGTTTGTAATCTATTGTAATTTAAATATCTAAATATATGGTTTATGTCTGTAGCATGAAGGGACTACAACATGTTTCACTGTGCAACCCTGTGTTACAACACAAAATTAATAAATAAACTTTGATACCCTCATCCCAGAAAATGTCACAAGTGAAAGAACAACATTAAGTCATAGGTTAAACAACACTAAAAATATACAGTAAAAGTGAAAGAGTGACACACATACCAGTAATCCAGTTATTTATTTTGGATTAGCCTCATAAAGCTCGTATAATGGATGGCTTGATTAGCAGTAAACCATTTACAGAAACAACTAATTTAATATCTTAAATTACAAACAACAAAAACACAAACAGAAAATGGCTCAAAGACGATGACTACTTACATATAATGTTCCATTAGCTGTATTTAAACTGGGTGGGTAAAAGTCGTCTGTCAACATTCGGTTTTCTGATAGAAAGATAGACGTTGCTAAGTCAATTGCTATGGCACTGTGCCAGCTGGGGTCACTACTGCAACCGCATGTCCAACTGAAACTAACTGGTGACAGTTTGCAATGAATTCTTCGGAGCCTTTGAAATCAACACTTGCGGGATTTACCACCATGTAAATATACTGTTACTGTGTCTGGAACAGCGGGGGAAAGACCACTGAAGCACTTGGACCACGTAGCAGTGAAACTTTCCACTAAAACAACATAAATAAGGTAATTGAAAGTGGTGGGGTGGGGGCACATCAAAGTAAAGGATGGTAAATCCAAAAGTGGCCGTATAGAGTTTGTACTGGAATAAACACACGCCCCTGTTTAACTGGGTTTTGTCTCTGATGAAACTCTGATTAGAGTCGCACATGTGAGCGGGAACTGTTTGAAAATGTCTATTCCTGGAAGCATTACACTGCATAAAGTAAATAATAAAAACTGTTTCAGGCCTTTCTCCTTTAGCAACAGTCATTACTTCAATTGTATGAAATCAGCCAACAGAGATCCAAACCAAAAAGGGTTTTTATTCTGTTTATCAAGGTTTAAAACTTTCCTATAATCACTTGAACAAATTATCTAATGTATCTAATTTGTAGTCTTGACAAACTCAAAACTAAAACATATGTGTGATAAAGTAAAGATCCTTTTTACAGTTTATGTTCTGTACATTGTCAGATCCACTCAACATTTTCTTTGGACCAGAGAGGTGAAGACATTTTGAAAGCAGTGAATGTTTATCACACAACCTCCTGAGAAAACGGACTAATTGCAAAATAATGGCTTTTCGATCCCACCCGAGTGTGTGTGTGTGTGTTTGGATGGCTGTGTGTATTTATGGGTGGGTTGTTGGCTGTTCATGTGTTATTTAAAAGTACTTAGTATGTGTGTGCGCTCATCATTAATGAGCGTGTATTCAAACTGCAACACGAGAGTTGGTGGTACCTGCAGTTCAATCGCCGTAGCAGGTTTATCTAGATCTGATACTGAAACACAGATACTGAGACCTGGTTTCTATTATGCTGTTCTATTCTAGTCTACACCCACACATAGTGACAACCATTCAAACATACAATCACACACATACACATGTGAATTAGCCCACTGAATGTAAACTACTCCACGGTAAGGTTGTCACAATACTAAAATGTAATAGTCGATCTATACTTATCAGGAAGATGTCGTCTTGGTGATGCCGTCGCCAAGTGCTTGCTCATGGTGGGAACTGTTGGGTCTCTGTAAATAATGTTATATAAGGAGTTCGGTTTAGACCTGCTATATTTGAAAAGTGTCCTCAGATAACTTTTGTTATGAATTGGTGCTATACAAATAAAATGTATTTGAAATGAATTTAAAGACCTGCTGTTTGCATTGTTTGTAAGTATGATGTTAGTAATGGATATATTTCCAGAAAATTTGATGACAATCAAATACCAGCAGTGGCCCCAAGTCAGTTAGAGTTAGAGACCCCTGTTGTAGAGGTTCCTCGACCCCATCCAACCCCATCTGCTCAACAGTTGGCTAACTGTGGCTATCCACTCCATATAAAGTTTAGTGAGAAAATAATGTCCTGTGGAATTATTATATGTTGCTAGCGACCGTATCGGCTAACCAGTCAGCTCTACTACATGCTCTCTTCTTTTTATTTTAATTTATAGCCTTTGACTAAGTTTTAATCTCCCAGGTTGCCTCTGGGGAATCAATAAAATTAGTTTTATCTTTTTTACATCATTATCTTCTATTTACATAATTAGACCTAATGAAAACTGAATAAAAACTTGTTGCCGCTGGCGATGTCATACAGCACGTAGCACTAAGTGGAGTAAATTAATGGCAGTAGCCTGAGCACTCAGTGACAGGCTGAATAATCATTACAAACACAAACGGCACGTACAGTACTCCGAGAACACAAACACTCAAAAAGACGTCAGTGATGAAATATCAGTATCCATCTTAAGAACTGGCAGTCTGTGTGTATGTGTGTGTTTTATTTGTACACTACTACAAGTAGTGATTGATTTTCAGTCATTTAAGCACGTACTTGGCCTGCGGCATCACATAAAATCACTTAGTGCTGCTCTTACTCATTATTAAATAACATTGTTTGCTTTGGCCACCTGTGTTGGCAGCAGCGTGCTTTCATCAACACAAGGCTTCTTTATCCAGTTTGAAATTAAACTGAACAATTTAAAGCTGTATTCAAAATCAGCACAAATTATTCTGAGTTAAATGCTGAAAGTTGAAGAACTTCATCATCACATAAGTTCTTATATTTATTCTTCTAGTCAAAAGACGTCATAGAAAAAGAGACACCCTATATCTGACTGAAGACATCTGACTAAAAAACTTCATTAAGGCCAAAAATGCACAATGTAATTAAAGAATATCTTCACAATTCAACAATATCTGCATCTGTATATTAAATATATATCTCAACATCTCTACATAAAAAGCTGTAAATAGGGTACATATAACTTGTATTTTTCAATTCTTCTTTATGCAATGTGTATTTTTCTTATCTGTTGTATCTGGAGCTGCTGTAGCGAGTGAATTTCCCCAGTGTGGGATCAATAAAGTCTAATTTAATATCTGATCCTAAAGTTTATCTGAAGCTAGTACAAGCTTCAGTCATACAAACTGGTCAAATCCAGTGGTTATCTTCCACAGTTATAGTCTTTTTATTACAAAATTATTCTTCCACTGCAGCTCTGTGGAAACACAAATGACTTTTATACTACTTTATACTTTTAAGACAACAGAGAGAAGATATCTTTTTGACTCAAGTAAACTTCAGTATGCTTTTTGCTAGGACTGTGGATTTTGTCCCCCGTCACTTACATAGGAACCAGATGAGGAAGGAATATTCTAATGTTCAGTATCAACCAGGAGGAATGAGGAAGTAAAAGACGTTTCAGTGTATGGGCACCTGACTTGTTGTTTGTGAACCCATCCTTAAAAAGTTGGCAAGATGAAAGTATAAATCAGAAACAATGGCACTGAGTATGAAAGATAGACCCAACTGTTCCTTTAACATTGTTAACTGAACCTGCTGCAAACTGCTGTTATAATGAGTAAATTCAGTTTTGTTGATGTCATATTACAGGATTTCTGGATGAATCATAACAATGTAAACAGTTATGCATCTGTAACATTTGGGCTTTGCAAAATAAAATTAATGAAACCTTTCTTTATGTTACTATCAATCACACACACACACACACACAGCAGATTACATGCTCGATTAGCAGCTAATCCATCTGATATCTTAACCACAAACAACCACACAACGTTTTTTTTATGCATGAAAATATCCTCTTATGTACACACACACTCACACACACCCACACACACACACACACAGGGAGCTCTCAGGGCAGTAATGGGAAAGTTGCTGACTGTGGGTTTGTTTCTGCTCCAGCTGTTCTGCTGACAGCAGTGTTTCTCTGGGAAAAGCTAATTGACAAATGAACCCAGTAAATATGGACATCCAAAGGGAATCAAAGCAGCTGATTAGAGAGGATAATATGTGTGTGTGTGTGTGTGTGTGTGTGTGTGTGTGTGTGTGTGTGTCAGTGTACATCAGTTGAAGAGTAGCGCATCGTCTGTGTGTTTGTTTTATGTATGTATTTTGTGTGTACATACATGGTGTCGACTTGCTATATCAGAGAGAGAACGAGAAGAAGAGAAAGACTGTATGAGGGAGGGTTTTACATTGTTCTTAAATACGCATGTAATCATGGTCTCTCAATGTGCAATAGATCAGCTGATTAGAAGAAAAGTGTGTGTGTGTGTTTATGTAACATATCTCAGTATCTGGGTTTACTTAAGTGCTATTAAAAGGGCTCAAAGATTTGGGGAAAATCAGCGATACGAAAAGCAGCGGCAGAGCTTAACAGAGAGAAATGATCAGAAATGATGTTATGGACTTGTTCATGAACTTGCGGTGTTTCACTACACACACACACACACACACACATACACACACACATACAGTTCACTGTTGAAAGAGCTAAGGTTGAGTGTTTGTTTGCTGGAAGTCCAACTCAGACCACAGTTTCTTTCATGGAATTTAACTGTATTTCTCTGCTCTGCAAATTCAACTAGATGACACAGGGAAATAGTTACCTTGTGTGTGAGTAACACGTCTTAATCCCGCATTGTCAAATATAGATCCCGTTTTGTCTGGCCCCTCGGCATCTCATACAGAAGCACAAGGTACCCTTTAGCACTTGTATCAGGTGCCTTTTTCAAGGATGGTTAACATTGTGAAACGGTCACGGTTTAGGAAAACATCACGATTTGGGTTAAAATAAGTACATTCAGTGACGCCATTACTGCGGCAGCAAGTCACGTAACGCATGCAGAGTCACGTACATGACGTTAATAAAACTTTAAATGGGTTTTGGTTTCACACTGAACACGAACCACGGCCTGTTCGTCTGAGCCATCCGTCCACCCCAACGACCTCCTTACACAGATGTTCTCGCTCTTTACACTACGTGCTCTGATGTGGATGGGTTACTGGAGTTAGATCACAGCCCGGTCCGTCTCAGACTGACGTTAAAGGGTACTTTGAGCATCTGTATGGCGATGCCGAGGGGTGTGACAAACCACCCTGGGAATGTGTGTGTGTGAGATGTTAAGCAGCTGGTGCAGAGACAGATGAAGAGGCTGTGGTCGACATGATGTCCTGCAGTAAAGTGCTGCTATCACCGTTTGTCTGACAAACTGAGAGCGAGAAATCCCCCACTTATCTCTTCATCTCCTCATTCTCTCTCAGGCTCTCTCTTAGATCCCATTGTCACTCAAAGAGTACGTGGACAACCGAACCTATCTCAACAATCTCATCCCCAGACTGCTGCTACAACAACCTCCACTCTTCTGGTTTCAGTCTTTTGCCCAGATGTTTAACCAGCCTGCAGGGACTTGCTCTCATTGAGACACAAGAGCATCAGAGAGGTCCAGCACTGATGTTTGGTGATAAGATCTGGCTCACAGTCGGCGTTCCAGTTCATCCCAAAGGCGTTGGATAGGGTTGAGATCAGGGCTCAGTGCAGGCCGGTCACACAAAACTGTGAAAATACTTTATTCATGAAGCTGTCTGGGTGCACGGACGCGCGGACACGTTGAAACAGGAAACACAAAGTCAACACAAAGTTGAAGTATTGTCTAAAATATCTGTGCATGCCGTAGCATTAACTAAAGCTAACTGAAGCTGTACCATGAAAAACAGCCCCAGACCGAAAGCAGATTAAAATATGGAGAGCAGTGTCCACATACTTCTGGCCAAATAGTGTTTTTCTTTTCTCTTTTAGTGAGATGTTGCCAAATATTCCTCTGCCTTGTTGACTGTCCTGCACCACTTCTGTGGACTTTGGCTCTTACACACTTTGAGGAATTCTGTAGTTTTTGCAGGAGGCAGCAATGAAATATTTAATTTGAGCAAAAAGATATAAAGCTGAACAATTTGTCAACGTACAAAGCTGCAGCCTCAGTAATTTATTTATTTTTTCTATAACAGCATTCATTTTGCTCAGCAACCAGGGACAGTGTAGCTAATTTGACAGCTATCCTATAGTGTTGTACATCCACTTTCCTTGTTACTGTACTATAATAATGCTTGTTTATCTAATATTTTATGATGTGTAATCACTATCATTGAATTTCTTTGTCTATTTTCACAGTTTTAATTGCTTCCTTTAAAAAAAACGTCTTCAGTCTTTACTGGAAATGTGTTTAGCTCATTGCATAACTGTGTAAATACACAGTGAGGACAATTTCTAATTTAATATATTGGCAAATATATAATAATATGCCTGGGTCGGGGCTTGTGTGTATTGTCCGGTGCATTAGAAATTGCACTGATGAAGTAGAGGGCAGCCGGAGCGGACGAGAGAGAAAGCAGTCAGAGGATCTGTTTCAGTCTGCTGTGTGGGAGCGATACGCATTAATGACAGTGTGTGACTGTGTGTAAGACAGCGGTACTTCCAGTGTGATTAACTATTCCCGTCGACATCCAGTGTGTCAGCTGAGTGTAAGGAGGAGAGAGTCTGGTAGAAAAGAGCAACTCCTTGAACCGTGACCTCAAACCTGTGACATGAACCGGGAATTTTGTGAACTGTTCCACCGCTATATAGTATAAATAAATAATAAATCCAATTCTCCACCATCTCTGTTTCCTCCTTCTGGCTTCTTTGTTTCTGTCTTATATTTGCTCTCACCTCCCTCTCCATTTATCTGAGCTAACTTTATCTCTTTCACCCTCTTTGTTCCTCTCTGTCTTGCTTGCTGTTGTGATTTACGGGTTAACAGGTCACTAGTCTGGAAGTGTTGAACTACTTCTTCCTCTCTGTTTCATCCCCCTCTGTTTTTTTTCTCATCTGTCTCTCCCACGTACTCCCACTTTCTGTATCTTTTTACCTGTTTCTTTCAGACTCCAGCCATCATTTCATTC
>JAGRRF010009292.1:28761575-28773862 GCA_019097615.1 Morone chrysops
ACTCCCACTTTCTGTATCTTTTTACCTGTTTCTTTCAGACTCCAGCCATCATTTCATTCAAAACAACACAGTTTTAACTCATCAAAACAGAGACTAAATTTACTCTACCCCTTAAACTACCTTCTGATTTCCCAAAACAATCCACGCAAAAAAAAAAGTCACAATCCTACAGACTTCTGGGAATAAAACAAAAACATACTTGAATGTGTTTGTAGTTTTAATCCAACTAAATCATTTAATTTCAACAGTTTGGGTACTTTCTGCAGGGACTCTTCATCGTTACCATCATCATCCTCATCCAGGTCTTCCAGTAGAGCAGCTGCTTTGGATCTCTCTTTTTCCAGCTTGTCTTTATACATGTTCCAATTGTTATCAATCAGAGAGTGTATCAGATTAGAAAAGCTAAACAGAAAAATTATTTTAAAATTACTTATAACATTCACAGATGTCTAGAGTGTGAGAGTAGAGTTATGTTGTCTTTTTATGTTCTAGGTGTTGTTCAATATGATGATTCTGAAGTAACATCAAAAGCTTCAAACAACAAAATCATGTAAAATTAGGTAAGAACTCGCAAAAAAAGAGAACTCAGCAGCATTTTGACATCTTACCTCCATAATTTCTTTTTGTGTTATGTTGAAACAAGATGTGTCAAGGCTTTAGACGTGAGACTGTTGTCTGGTTTTAGTTTCTTTGGAAAAGGAAACACACATTGAGTTGAACTTGTAACATTTTTAAAGCTGTGAAGTTGCAGATATGGGGCTCAATTTTAATAGATAGTTAAGCAACTGATCTCTTACTATCTCATTGTATCTTCAAGTACAACTAGAAAAATAGGTAAAGATGTGGCTCATTCTACTAATAACTGTACTGAATCTTTGTGATTTCCTTGAATTTGTTGGTTGTTTCTTTCTTTCCCTCTGTATCTCTGACAGCTTGTTTGAAGTGTGCCTCCTGCAGCCAGTCAGATTCAGAGCGTTGATAACTGTCCAGTAATCAGCTGCAGTGATACAGAAGGCAGACCTGGCTCCCACTAAAAAGAAACTCCTGTAAACTGGTGTATATCTTTTTTTTTTTAAATCCTTTTCCTCTTTACAGTGCAGTTAAATCATTCAGTAACCAGGCCTGAAAATTAGCCATATGTGGTTGAAAAGCAGCTGCAGTGTGATAATCCTGCTGCCTGGGATAACATGACAAGAGATGCACACAGTGGCAGCCAAAAACACTTATATAGAGTACTTGGCTTACTTTTGAGGTCTGTAGCTCAGTAACCATTTACAGAACAGATTCTCTAATTTCTTCCGGTTACTCACACACACACACACACACACACACACACACACACACACACAGATAGATAGATAGAAATTCACATCACAGCAGCAGCACACCAATGAATCACACGGTACAAAGAATAGTGGATAAACAAATGTCACAGGCAAGTACTAAAACAAAAGTACACCCTTTTAAGTACTGGTGCAAGTGAAGTGTGTAAAATGTTTGAGTAAAAGTTAAAAAGCTGTGTTGCGCAGTGCCAGAAGAGGAAGGAAACACAATATAATCTGAATATGTGGATTAAGAAGCACATTTTCACACAGTCTCTCGTGTGAGAGGTTCATAGTGTTGCACTCGGCTGTTCGCAAGAAAAGTGACAAAATCAGTTGTGTCAAGAGTTAAAAAAGAGGAGCAGAAGAAAAAGTTCAAACTCTGGCTCCTTTCTCACCTCCACACGGTTGGCCAATCACTGAAGTGGGTGTGAATGTCGAATTGTTGGTAGTTACATAAGAAGTTACAGAAAATTGTCAGACACAGGTTCCTCATTTCCAAAGAGTGAGTGGAGAAGAGGGGAAAAGCTGATCGACCATCTGACAAGCAGTTCTTAAGATGACCACTTCATCTGCATCACCAACATCAGAAAAAAGCTGATAAGGAATAAAAAGAGAGTGAGTCACACTCCAAGTTCTTGGCATGAATGAAGTTTGATAAGTATGAAAATCAGATGGCGTTCACAGTAACCATAATTTAACCCAACTGAACACATCCAGTAGACTTCAGAGACCTGGAGAATCTATGACAAACAATGAAGCACTGAAACTGTTCTGGAGGCTCGTGGTGGAACAACTCCTTACACAAGATACATTAGTCTCTAAAGGCCCAGTGTGCAGGATGTAGTGCACTAGCAGTGTAGTTGCAGATAGCAACTCAGTCGCTTTACCCTCCCCATGAAGCGTGTAGGAGAAATGATGATGATCTCTGGTAGGAAAAAACAACAACCAGGGCCTAAAACATAGGGACAAAGTGACCACACAAGTCACACTGGTACATTTGAGGATGTAAGAAAAGAAGAGATTAATTTAGTTGTGATAATTATGTAACCATGTATGGACGTCTGCTTCAGTCTGCAGGCTAACGTACATTTTTCTGAATGAAGCCTGTGTTAGTCACATTCACAAGGAAATATACTGAACCCACAGACACACAAATAAAAACACACCCTCTCCCACTCATAACCACAGTCACTTCCCCTGTGATACCATTTCCTGCATTAGTACTAATTCTTGTGTTTTTAATATCTACTTTTATCGCTCTCTTGTCATTTTATGGATCTTGTGTTATTACATTGTGCAGTTCCGTCTCCTTTATAATCTTATTTTCATTTCATATGACCAAATTAAATGAAACCTCCAAACAAAAAAACCAAAATAAAAATAATCCTTTGACGTCTTTTGTTTTGCGGTTTGGTTTCTTTGCAATCATCACACTTTGGTCTGTGTTACAAATGCTAAACTGCTATAAAGCTGCAGTGAACAGAAGCACATGGCAGTGAGACTCTGGCCTTTACATTATCAGGTCATAAACCACTAGCTCCTCAGCCAACACACAACAGTGGAACCTTTTTATTACACTGTTTAAAGCACCCCAACACACTCCCAACTCTCCACTGCAGATCTCCATGAAACACAATAAAACAGCCTGCTGTGGTAAAACCCTCCCACCACTTCCCCCGATCCTCAATAATCATTCCCAACTATTCCCAACAGGGGAATAAACTCAGGGAGAATCTCAGAGACAAAAACCTATAACCGATTCATTCAGACTACAGGGAGCAGTGAATGTGCTGTTGTGAACATCACGAGAGACCAAAGAAGTTTAAAAACAGTCAGTCTGGTTAAACTGCTGGTTTGTTTACAACCTGTCTGACTGTGTGACGCCGTCAGTTTCATGGACACCAAAACTATGAAAATGAGGCACAAGTAAACCAAAATGATCCATAAAAGAATAATCTGTTGAGCCACCAGAACTTTCACTGAGGAATTCTTTTTCCTCCTCTTTGAATTTAAGTTCACTTCAGTTTTCCACTTAACCATGTTTGTTTTTAACAACCAGTTGCAGCTGAATAGGAGTTGAGTTGTCGGCAGTTGTGTTTAGACTGAAGGACGCTGACTAGCAGATAATAGCTGTCATTAGGCTGTTATTAGTGCTGTCAGTGGGGTCTGCTCAAAGCTGTTTGATGTGCGTCTGTAAAGGATGATGGAGCACAGACCAGGTGTTTCTCCAGGCTGAGGTCAAGCGGTATAGTTTGTTATTATTTTACTCATATTGTCTGATGGGTGGAGCTTGAGATGTCGGACAGCACAAGTACCAGAGAGCTAAGACTTTGTACAAGTAAAAGCGCCCTGGAGAGCAGCTAAAGCAGTTTGTATTACAACAGTTTCAAGAACAAAAACTTGATTATGTGGTTGATTGAAATGCGAGTCAAGAACTTCATATTGAGACAGAGTCTGTTTGGTGCTCGGTAGGTGATGTATAGTAAGAAAAAGACTGAACCAAAAATTAAATGTGTCATACAATCAAAACAATGAGCTGAAAGAGGCTAAAAGGGGCTCATTTGAAGAGCCTGTTAAACTTTTCAACATGCATCATATTCAGTATTCTTTTTTTACTCATTGGCGTGTGATATTTTTCTGTAAGTTTGTCACCTTTTGCCCTCTGTAGTTAAATTATAATGAAAACATTTACCAACTTTTAGTCCTTTTTCATGTGTGCAAATATGCAGCTCATAATGAGTCACATATGAGATATTTCCTCAATATAAAAAATTATGTTTTCCATAAACTGTAGAATATTTTGCACTAAACTGACATTTTACATCAAACTGTGTAAAATGTATTTTACCAGGACCTCAAGCTGCTACAGTACAGCTTACATCATGGATCCTCTATTGTCTCTCTCTCTCCTTAAAATCCACTTTTCTCCTTCTTATCCCATCAGATTTTTCTAAGCGATCAGAGTCTTTCTTTCTCTTTGTCTTTCTGCAGAAGGTTATCACTAGAATAACCTTTGAGTACATCAAAGCATCGTATCGTAGCAGCAGTTGATAGCCGGGCTGTGATCTGACCACAGTGCCTTTCCTGTCTCTCAGTCTCTCAGGCACAGCTCCATTTGAAGTCAGTCATTTGGCAGAAAACTAAACAAGCCCCCTGTTAACTACCTCACTTACTGCTGTTTACAGACCAGCTCTCTTGAAAACCACCAAACCGCTGCAGAGGCCGCACGGCCCCATGAAATGACTGTAACTTAAAAAAAACAACTTTACACTTTGAACTGGGCTTATATTGCTGGCACAGAAATAGACTGTGTATTAATTCACTAATGAGTCTGATTGTTGATATTTAAGCTAAAGACATGGTCATGAACTTTATGAACTTAATAACTTTTATAACAGAAATTGCTTCAAACTCAATGTACTAACGTCAGATTCAAATAATGTATTTTCATTCATGATCCCCAGAGGATAAATTCATCTGGTTTTTCCTGTTGCGCCACCGTCAGGTTGAACAGCTATTGGATGGATTACTATGAATTTTGGTTCAGACAATCATGTCTCTCTAAACCAAAGTGTACTATATAACTTGGGTTGAGTCTGTACAATGTCCTGCAGGAGGTGTGTTATGCTTTACAACACAAGTCACAAACTAATGTCACTGCTTTTGGTGAAAAGACAGTCGACTGCTGCTAAATGTAGCTGCTGTTAGGTAGTTAGCAGAATTAGTTGACTGTGAGGTCAGAGCACTGATGGAGTGTTTGTGCTGATGCCGCTAGCACAGCAAGCTTTGGACCGCTGGGAAGAGGAGGTTATCAGGCCAATGGAGGAGGGAATGCAGACAGGGAGCGACACCAGAACCGGAGCTGGATGAGCGGCAATGTACTAGAGCTCCACAGAGGCATTGAATGGAAAGCGAGAAGGTAAGAGACCAAAAAAGACTGATGGAGAAGAGAAGAGAAGAGAAGAGAAGAGAAGAGAAGAGAAGAGAAGAGAAAAGGAGACCTGAGCAAGAGGCCTCTGGACAAGAGTAGATTTTAGACTGGGTTTTAGTCGAGTAGAGCTTCTCAAAACAAAAGGATGACACAGAACTGACCTTCTTATTGTTGGGCTAGTGAGTAATATTAGCTGGCTTGCTACGTCTTATGTTGTTGCTTAATGTTTCGCTGTGTTAACAAAATTATTGAAGTTTAATATCAGCAATGTCCTTGCATGTGCAGCCTCACAGAGCCATTAGCATGGCTATAGACCAGCATGGCTAAAAACAGCACATCTACCTGAAGCTCTCAGAGGTCTGCTACTGAGAAATGGTGCTCAGGTTTGTCAGATCACATGTCACATTGTCACTGCAGTCCAAAAACAACAAAGTGAACAACGCCACACTGGATGCTCTGTCATCTGTGCTGTAGTTTGAACCTCACCAAAGTTAAGGACTCAGGCTTTAAGATCTGATTTGTGACTTCCTGAGCTGTAAGAGAGAACATTCGCCACCAGTGACCGCATGAGAAACGCAAATATTGAAAAGAATTTGAACAAATGGAGTGAATCTACTGTGTCTAGTTAGGGGGTTGGGAAATAGGATACTTTACTGCAGCCAGACTGTAGACACAAGACAGCTGTGGCTTGCTCTGTGCAATTTTGCATCTCTTTTATTATTTCAAAACTTTTGTTGTGTAGTCTACAACAAAAACAGAAGTTGTGGCCAGAGAAGCCTGTGAATGCATGTAGCCTTGGTTTGTAACAAACTAGAGCTGATACGATAGTTGATTAATCTACATTAATATAGAGAAAGATTAATCATTTTAGTCATTTTTTAAGCAAATATGTCAAATGTTCTCTGGTTGCAGCTTCACAAATGTGAGGATTTGCTTGAGCTGTTGTTGTCTTGTCTTTCACATTATAGTAAACAGAATATTTGGGGGTTTCGGACAAAACTAATTATTTGACTTTAACCTATTCACTGTAGATTAATCTAGAAAGTAACAAAAGCTGCAACTCTATAACAAACATACTGCACATAAAAGCTCAATAAACGTGAGGTTATTTACTTGTGTAGTATATGATTGATATGTTATACATTATTGTTGTCACACTATTTTTATGCTACAATAGTGGCTAGGTCTCCTTAATCTCAGTTAGACATTTACTTTACTTAACCAAGAAAATGAAAACTTTTTTTGAGTTTGAATTTATCTCAGCAACATGAAGGACATTCTGAGCCTATGGAACCAAATTACACAACCAATCCTCATTTAATCTGGACAGAGCCTCAATGTCACACTAGAACAATATCTCTCTGCTCCCACAAGGAGAATTTTATGAGGAATTTAATTTACTTCAACCCGAAAAACACCTTAAACTCTCTGAAGCTGTGGTGCTTTGATTTTCAGCAGGGAGGAGGAAGATAAAAGAGAAAAGAGGTTAAAAGAAGAAAGAAAAAAAGAAACTGAGACAAAGACAGCAAAGCAAAGAAGGAAAGAGGAGACGTAGTTATCTTTTATCTGAATTGAATTAAAGCTCTGATGAGGGGCTGGTAACAAACGTGTGCACTGATGTTTCGGAGTCAGGGAGCGATTACATTTGACGGCTGACTTCGACTAAAGTCTGGAGGTGAAAGGTCAACTCTCTGTCTCCTGTCGGGGTGCTGCAGACCTCAGCTCTGGACTTGACCCACGTCTCCTCTGAGGTTTAACAGTGTGGGTGGTAAACACAGCAGCACACACACACATTAATCTCTCATATACACACTCACACACATACAGGCTTGGTAAAAACACTCGGTGGTGTAATCAAGTGAAGCACCACTCTGAGTTTACACTCTCTGCAGATTAAAATCTTTCTAGTAAGTAATTCAATCCCTCCTTCAGATTCTCGGTCACAGAGCAGAAGAAAGAAATCAACTCTGGTGGGCAGCAGAAATAATGAAACTTACTCGCTCCATTTAAACTGGAATGTATCTAAACCAATCTATCAATCACAATCTGAGCTACAGCGCATCAAACTGTTAAAACATGGAGATCGGATTTGATTTGATCTTAATTTTTATTTCTTCAAGCTGCAGAGTTGTAGAGTTTGATACTGTATGCAGCGTTTAAGAGTAAAATAGCAATCACACTCTCAGCAATAACTAGACTAACATACATGAATTCATTTGAAAACCAACCAACAGTGTCAATGTAGAGATGAGTTTAGTATTTTGTTCTATGTGGCCAATTAATTTTGTCTTGCACATTTGTCTTCAAAACAGCAACAATCATTTTATCTTCACTTGACAAAGTCTTTAGAGATGAGCTTATAAATAGGACTGCAGTACTCTTTCCACTACACTGCCTCATGTCAGTTTAATTTGTGGTGCATTAGCTAACAATAGAAACTAAATACAGTGTTTCCACCGCAAGACCTCTCCCAGCGGACCAAGAACCTTTAGAGCAACTAAAGAACAAAACCTGCAACCAGAAGAACCAGGGACTAAATTTAGTTTCTGATAGTTTCGGGTGCTAAAAAGGTCTCTCCTCTGAGGGTAGTACTTTCCAAAGAGTCACAGACGCTAAAACATGTATATCACCTCATTCATCCTCCTCATAGTTTATTGACGTCAAGAACAAAGTTAGATATTGTGTTTAGCTTGAGAGACAGAGAGAGAGGAAGCAGAGAGAACAAAGTGAGTAAAGTTGAGAAATAATAGTTGTTTCATGGCAGTTACGCTCTAAAGCAGAAATAAATAACCATTAAACCCTTAGCTGATCATCTGGAGACAGTCTACTTTTTCCTTGCCTGCATATCTCCGTTTCATTCATTCATTACATCAAACTCAAACATTACAATCAGGCAACAGTAAATACAAAAAATAACAATTGCAATTCCAACTGTGCTGTTTAACTTACTATGGGTCTAATTTGCCTAATATTCACTTCAATTGTTTTTTCTCCTACTGTAGTTCCTGAAATTAGTTCCTCTGGTTCCGTAGTTCCTGCAACTTCTTAGTCAAAAAGGAACTAAATACAACAATTGTTTACTTTTCAAATTTTCAGGATGCTTTTTCTTTTCTAAACATCATCTACTGTACGTGACAACATTTGGAAGGCTGTGATAAGTACACCCAACATTTGGAAAGCTAAATAACTCTGCTGGTCACTCAGCATTCCTGGTGTAAGAATTATGATTCATACAGGAACTGACTCCTAAAACAGAAGCATTATTCATGCGGCAGTGGCTGTCATTCTTCTGTAACATTTAAATTATTCTAATTATGATGAATGGGGACTCCCCGCACTCCTTTCAAAAATGTTTTCTTTCGCTAACTGATTTCATGGATCAACATCACCTGCTGCACCCAAATCACTTCATTGTGCACATCAGCAGGAGTCTGATGGTTTAACTGTCAGGAGATGACAGAGGTACTGCAGCAACTGCAAAGCCCAGGAAGTCACTGTGTGGTCCTGATAGTATATGGAGGCTACTGTATTAATCCTTGTAAATCTATCTTTGATCGCCACTGCAGCACACAAATAATGTGTCTCTCATATGACTGGTCCGTGTTTTTTCAGTCTGAGTTAAGACCAATAACAGCCCAGAAAATGATTGTTTTTGCACTGCATGGATTTATAATATGTACAAGAAATGTGGTTTCACTAAGAATGACTCTTCATCACAGTGATGATAATATAACACAGATCTTGTCATAGCCTTTCTGTTAACTTGTTTAATTATATCTTGGAAAAATCGTGCTGTACTACTTTTAGCTGTAATATTGTATAAGCGTTGGTCTGTCTGTTGGTCCACCCCTTTGGTCCAGACTGAAATATCTCACAACTGTTAAACTGTTACTGTGAAAATATACCATTAAAAATGTTTTGATAAACATTATAATTTTTCACTCATCCAGTAAAATATCTCTACAAGATGGATTGGGCCAACATTTTGTAGATACATGTATGAAAGGCTTCACTTTCTACATAGCACCACCATTGGGTCAGAACTTTGTCAAATACAGGGTTATGGCTTACAAAACTAATGACATTCCCATCAGCCTCAGCTGTGCTTTGTGTTTGTTTTAATTAACACTGTATTGGTGAGAATTTCAGCTCCTCGCTCACAGAGCTGTTTGTTCACTCTTCTCCCCTGTTCAACGCTCAATGTCGCTATTTCAACCCGCTCCACTAAAAATCGTTCACCGCTCGCTCAAAAAAATGAAGCTGCGTTATATTGTCAAACAGTCAGGCTTGCGCACAATTTGATAATGTTGTGGGTATTTTAAAAGCTGTTGTCCTTTCCAATGTACATGATAGGTATTTGTGGGTGGGAAGTAGGGATGAGTGAGTGCACCCTTATCTGTATAGCAACTCAATTATCTGTATCTTTACTCAGAGTAGAGTGGGTGGGGCTTAAATTGGAGGTGGGTCCAATTTACCAGAATTAGTTGATCAGAAGTTGCGATATTTATTAGAAAATAATTTACTAAACAACCTTCTTTCTAAATAAAAGTTGCTTTACAAGTACAGATTTACTATGATGACTGGTTGGTCTAGGCTCTTGCACAATAAAGGTCCTGGATGACCTTTTAATGCATGCATTAAAAGAAGTGGCTGGTGATATCATGTGTCACATGTCTGTCCGACAGTCTTCACAGTACAACAGTGACAAGAAGTACAGAGCACCCCAAAGCATTTTAAATTGGAGGAAAATGGGGAACAATACTGAAGGAACGGGCACAATGTCACAAAAGGTAGTTGTAGGCAGGTAAAATGTGAAGACACAAACAACCAGAGGGAGTGAAAAATCAGTGAGTAACGTTGTATAACTCACTATCAATTAGAAACTCTCACCCAGACCTTCCTCAGACATGAGTTTACTAATAATAAGTAGGTTTTAATGGCTAGGATTTAGTGGTTAGTTTTTCATGGCAACATGTTAATTACTTTGTACAGCAGGAATGTTCTGCAGTACTTCTGCAGGATGGAGGCGAGGTAATGGCGGAAACAAGGTTTTACAATGGCTCTCATCATTACGCTCTGTGCAGTCACAGCTCCAGTGAAACCACATATGGAGGAATTATAGTTTGTTAGGACAACAGGAGGGAAATCACTCACTGCTTTTCTCCTGATTGAAAGCAGCTGCCACTCATCTAGAGTCATAACCCAAAACTTTGATCTCTATCCTGCAGCTCACCAAGCAAGAAAATTGAGCTTGTTACAATCTAAAATAACAACTTTTACAACTTGACTGCACACACAGCAGCGGAAGCAAATGACATTTCTGCTGAAGGAGTCACATACAACACAGATTTTCTTATTGTTTTGTTTCTCCAGGTCTATTGATGTGTTAAATGAATCAGGACAGAGCATCCATCAACAGAATGTGATAACACACGTGTATGAAAGTAATTACACAGGTTGAACACTGTAAGACTGTCAGCAAACATCAGTGAAGAAACTGTAAAGTCTGCACACTTCCTCTATGCCACAGAAGTTTTAAACGTATTGGATCTTATGACCAGATACAACTTGGATCGAAACGTTGTCATTCTTAAACTTTTCTGACATGGAATCAACACCATACCAATACTCCAATACACTCTGCCATTCACTCATTATATGTTCAGCCTCAGCACACGGTTAATTTCACATTTAATTGTCAACCTTCTTGTATTGTTCTTCACATGAACTACAAAAGGTCTACGGTCTCCAAACACAGGAAAAAGAGAAGAAGGCATCTTTTACCTTCTGCAACCACTGTGTGTTGTTCTCCATTGTGCTCTCCAGGTGCTGCAGTTTCTGAGCTGACCATTCACTGTCGACTGGAGCCGAGTCTCTCTGCAGGACACTTGCCCCACCGCGAGAGCCACCATATTGTTCAGGCTGTGACAGCAATCCTCCTTGGCACCCATCCAGCTCCGGCAGGATGAAGGTGTAGCTGCACTGTCCATGTTGGATGCGGTGAAACCTCCTTTTCTTATCCGCACCACCGCCGCCGCCACCACCTCCTCCTCCTCTTCTCTGGCTTCTTCCAGCTCCTCCTCGTTCTGCGCCCGCAACGCCAGCAGCATCAGTGACGACTGACAAGGTCCAGAGCAGCAGAAGCACCAGCAACCCCCATCTAAGATTTAAGCCTTTCATGACGATCTCTTCAACTGTATCAATGTGTTCTCTCTCAGTGCCAAGAGGGTGAAGCTTGTTCACGCTTTGACCCCAATTCACTTTATGAAAACATCTATGTTCAGGATGCAACACAAGTCATGCATGAGTTTCTGCACCTACCAGTCAATCCATGAGGTCTGATTCAAGTCCCTTCAAGTGGTTCTCATGAACTTCAGGAAATAACTTCTCTTATGAATCACACTTTATTTAAATGCAGGAACAGCACCTGTTCTGTGGTCTCACATTGGTGAAAATGTTCATCAGATGAGTTGGTCAATATGTGGGATGCATCCACTTTCTTCTTCCTTTTCCTTCTTTCGTTCTCAGGTTGTCTTGCTAATGAAGATTATTCAAGATGGGTCAATTGCCTTGACTCTGGGCAGGTCTCTCACAGTTCTTAAATGCTCTCCTGTCCTTAATGCACCAGGTGCAGGTCCAGATCCACTCAGGATCAAATATGGATAGAGTGAAAGCCAAGTGGGTAGACGGGGATGAAAAAAGAAAAAAAGTGTGACCAAGGATGGGCAATAGTGAATGTCCAATCTGACTGGGAGAATGAAAAAAACATCTAAATGCAAGGTGAGAATATCAGAAAAAGAGAAGATTCAAAATTGCATTTGAATGAAGGATGACTCAAATGGACTTTTCTACCCTCAAATATCCAGGATTAAAAGAAAAGAGAAAAAATAGAGTCTTTCTTGTCTCTCATCCTTCTCTTGTGGCTCCAGTTTCAGAAGTGGCCGAAGAGAAACACTTCTGCCCCCTTCTTATCTGGGACGGCTGAGAAAAGGAGGAATGAGCGAGGGAGGGAAGAGGAGAGGGAGGCGGAG
>JAGRRF010009292.1:28773872-28787796 GCA_019097615.1 Morone chrysops
GGCTCCAGTTTCAGAAGTGGCCGAAGAGAAACACTTCTGCCCCCTTCTTATCTGGGACGGCTAAGAAAAGGAGGAATGAGCGAGGGAGGGAAGAGGAGAGGGAGGCGGACGGGAGGAGTGGAGGGACAGGAGATCTGAGGGAGGTCTATTGGAGTACCCTTTCTGTTTGTGTGCTGAGAGGAAAAGAAAGGAAGGAAAGAAGGAATGAGAAGTAGCCAGAAAAAGTAAAAAGGGTGAAGATTAAGGGAGAGAAAAAGAGTAGAGAGAGGGAGAGAGGCAACAAGTAAAGATAAAAGAAACAGACAAAAACTGAGGAAGAGAGGGCAGAAAAAGAATCTAAACTGCTGACAGACAGAAAGAAATGCACAGATAGAAGAAGGAAATCAAAAAGGGGTCTAGTAGCTCCGGTAATCCTCTTTTCTATGTGATCTGAAGTAAATCCTGATGCCTTGTATGGTCATTCATACTGAGTCAGCAACTGGAAGCTGGAGATCTTACTCTGTCCTCTAAACACAGCCATGCTCTGGGGCATCATGGGAGATCAGGGGGCCAAGGCAAAACTACGTAGTCCTCCAACGTCTGCTTTAGACTCTCTCTGTCGCGGGATGTACCTTCTCGCTGCCTCTCGTCTGTCCTGCTGCTCTTCACTCTACATGGAAATACATACAAAGATTAGTTCAAGACAGATGGCTTGGTCCCAGGCTTATGAAACACAAGCTCTACGTGTGTGTGTGTGTGTGGGGGGGGGGAGTTGTCAATTATTACGTTTATTTGCACAGCGATAAACTGTTCTGCAGAAGTTGACTGATACAAATACTGATAAAATTCTTTGATAAGAACAGAGCGATAAAAGACACACTTGAAGATTTGTGCAAGAAGATAGAAAACGTCACAATGTTGTAAAAATTTAAGAAATAAATAAAAGAAAGCAAGGATGCAAAAATCAATATGAGGTTTACTGTTGAGAAGATGTGTTACTGCATCCTCCTCTGCTGGTCAAAGAGGACACAAAGATAAACGCTGCTCTCATCGTCTCACCACCAGCCACTTCTTTATTTTGACATAATACAGTCTTATTTTCAGCCCGGTCTGACCTCAGTCTACTGTTACTGTTGTGCTGAAGCATACATCTTAATTTTGGCGGGGCCGGGTCGCTCACTTAATGTTAGCCAATTGGTCCTTTGGGGGAGAGCAGAGGGGTTACACAGCAAGTGGCTTCTGCCCCAACCGGAGATCATTCTCATGGGAACAGGAGTGGATGGAGAGCCCGGCGCACAGAGCTGTGATACATAGAACTGGTGTCCCTGACTTTTAAACGGGAGTAAAGTCTGATTGTGGGAATATTTGTTCTTCATATATCATCAGTGCTTGCATTCAATCAAAAAGTATAAGTGGTCAAACTGTGTAGAAAATTACTCTCAAGTCAAAAAAGCCTCCATTTACCGTTCTCTGTAACATCTGATGTTCATTTCTTCATCATCACCCTGACAGAGGCATTAATCTTTTTGTCCTTCATCCGAGTGTGCAGCAGGTTTTAATTATGTCCTCATTTATCTACGGACAGTTTTTATTTATGTATTAGTGATGATATCTAAATGAGCTGCACAGGCTGTTGTTGTTGAAGACATAAAAAATCATGAGGCAGCATAAAATAAAACTGATAACTATATAAATAAAAATGTTAAAAGTAAAAGCCATTAGAAAGAAGAGTTGAGTGTAAATTCCAGAAAGAAGAGTTGAGTGTAAATTCCAGTTGAACAGCCTTTTACCTTTTCTTAAATGGTCAGCAATCAAAAGTGTTGTCACAAGTATTACAGCTTGCCTTTAGCATGGAGAATTAACACACACACATATACACCTCTATTTTGATATGATTTGTTTGTTAGCTTTTTTTTTACCTAACTAGCATCTGACCAGCCAACAAATAGGTGGAGCTGTGTGACAGACTAAGCTCAAACTATACCCTGTATAACTGTAACTGCAAGGATAAACGCCAAGACAATGTTTATCATCTGCCCTCGTCCTTGCAGACGTCCCTGCACAGCTAAAAATGTTATTTTTTAAGATTTTTTTCACCAGAATTTAATAACAGACAGACAGACAGACAGACAGACAGACAGACAGACAGACAGAGGGGGAAGAGGGGGTTATGATATGCAACAAGGATCTCTAGTGGGAATGGAATAAAGGGCATTGTGGTTCTAAGACATGTGCCCTGACCAAGGTGAAAAATGCACTTATTTTGTCAAGCAATGAGTAAAACAAATCTACCAGCCACTTGCATATTTTACCAGCATTTGGCTGCTAAATGGTCTTAATTTTGTGCCCCTAGCACTAATATTTAGGATTGCCTGAACCCAAAGTTCATGGACTACAGCGCATGCAGTCACACTGTCTGCCCTGTTGTCCACATTCATTTGGAGAATATCAGAGCCATAATTTGCTTCATGCTCTTATTTAAAATCCATATTGAAGATCTCTGGTTTCTCTGTCTGGAATAGTTAAGCTGAGGTTTAGAGTTTAGGATGTGTGCCTCTTGGTTAATACGGTGATTGAGAAATGTCCTGTTTTGTTCTGGAGGGACAACATATTGGTCCCAAATGTGGTCATACACAGGTCAGACAGCGGAGTATGTAATGACACAACTACAAAAATGGACTAAAAGACTTAACGTGGGAAAGCGGTTGTTTCTCTTCATATTTTAGTTGAATTTCTTTATTAAGTCACTGAAATCAGATCATATCCAATGACAGTTATCATTTTTTATCCTCTATACGCCAAAAACATTTCAAAATTTCAGCAGCGGCCGTCCTAGGATGCCAAAGGAGATTACGACGACATGCTGTGAGACATTTCTGTGCTCTCCAGTTCTGTGTCCTGGTGATGTCTGTACTCTCTTCTATTCATGCTGATATCAGGAATAACAGAGGGCACATGAGTCATGAACCAGCCCTTTCACCTTTCCTCTGTGGGAACGGGCAGACGGATGAGGATGTGTGTTTTTTTAATTCCAGGATTTGATTTCAGCTATGCCTGTTTCTGTCTTTTTTGGCCCCTTTGTCCCCAACTTGATGTCTGTTTATTTGTCCATTCTTTCTTTTTTCTCCTTGCTTACCACATCATGGTTTGGTAGTTTGGCAGCGTTCCCACTCTTTTTAAGAAATCATTTTCCAGGACAATCTCCAGGAGTTTTCTTGACAATACAGGAGAGCACTTGCTCACAAACAGAAGGCAGTTTTAGTACATTTAACCAGTTTTATTCCTTCTTGTTTAATGATGCAGGTTCATGATAGAGGGTCTCTGGTTCATTACAGACAGGTGGTCGGCCGTATCAACAAATGTAGCTTTTGATGGTTAATAAGCTGTATGCATGCACCTTCTCTGAGAATTTGTGGCTCCAGAAAAAATAGACCAAAGAGATCGCTGCAGGTCTGTTCCACGTCTGGTGTGAACTGTTATAGATCGACTGACATGGGAGCTGAAATTAGTGTTTTTTCCGTTCTGTCCTGTCAAGTTTCAAACATAATACACACCTGCAGCATAGATTATTTCCAGGATATTTGGTTATTTTAATACACTTCCAGGTATTTACATGACTGGGAAACTAGTCTCTAAATGTCCAGGTTTTCCAGATTTTCCAGGATGGGTGGGAATCTGGTGACTGGTTTCAAGAGTTACAAGACTACTGGAAGTTTAAGATTGTGATCAAAACTCACAGGCTGTTGATTGAGGAAGAAATTAAGGCTTAATTTCTCTAAAAATGTAAGATCTTTTGGGGACGGCAGATACATAATGATGTTTGTATTCTATAACAAATGAGGAAATATTTTTTCTTGTGAAATTAGTTTAATTTGTTCTCTATAAACTCTCACATGCATTCACTGTGTTTAGATTTTTACTTTTCTATCTCTATGATTATACATCTAATGTTATTTAGAAATATTGTTTCTCTTCCACGCGTTAGGCCAAAAAAGATTACTACAGATAAAGTGTCAGAGAGACAGAGGGGATGAGGGATGGCAATGAAGAAACAGATACAGGGAAGAAGAATCAGACAAAATAAGGAGGACTGTTGAGACAAAGAGATTTAAAGTGAGAGACAGATAAAGAGAGCGAGAGAAGGACAGAGAAGGATTTCCTGTGTTGAGGTTTCAGATCACAGCGGCTTTAATAAAGTTCAAGTTTGACTACAATCTGCAGAATCAATCATTACTCTTCTCTAAGAAGAGAAATGCTTTTTATGTTTCATTCCAGTGTATGTTTGAGCATAAAAGCTTATAAAGACCATGTCTGCTCTCTCTCTCAGTCAGCCAAGGACCAACCAGGAGGTTAGAGCCGTGCACGAATACAGCAGACAGACATAAACTGTACATTTAATCCGTACGGGCCCTGAATCAGTTTGTTGTGCTGAGCTCTAACAAGTATTAATATAAAGCCACACCTGAGGAATGAGACCTGCTTATGCTAACAACCCCTTGAATAACACAACTAGCTCTGAATTTCTTTGTGTGAGTTGAAAAAAACATGAAACATGAAATCTGCAAACAGTGTTTGGTTTATTGAAACATGGTGGTTCAACATGGTTCCGTAGAAGAGGACCCGCTCCCTCGGTAACTCCCTCTGGCTCATTATAAAGTAACAAAAACACTACGATTCATGTTTCAGGTGATTATACACTAATGAAACTGTACATGGAACCTGATGACCATCAAACACATCGAGCACTGATAACCAGCGGTTTTAAACCTGCCATCCAAACCATTTGAATGTAATTTGTTATTTTAATATGACTACATATTACTGCTTCAGATTCTTTGGTAATAATCTGTGTATTTAACCTATTTTCTTTTTTAAAGACTATGGGTGTAAAGCTGTCGCAGTTTATTGTGAATAGCATCATTTCTGGGACACTCCAGCACGACAGATGTTTGCTGACACGATGGTTTGAATACGGAGCAACTTCTACTCACATTGAGTAGCTCCACTACATTATGTGGAATATTGTATATACTATGTAAGCTGTATGGCACGCTTAGTGTCCAGGATGTGAAATAATGTCTGAACCTGATAGTGTAGCAGTGCTGTGATGGATGAGGTCATGACCCTCCTCACACTTTGTAATTCTCCACACCTGCAAAAACACATGATGGGATGTAACCTGAGAAGCTTTGGCTCATTCATAGAAACAGAGGGCGGCTTTAACACATACAGACTGAGTGGACAGACAGGACATAAAGGGATGAAGGGATGACAGGATGACAGGATGACAGGATGAACGGATAACCCTGCTGAGCCAAATGTATCAATCCTGTGTTTATGGATAGAAAATATGAAGTAATTGTAATAGCATTTATCTTTAATAAGGACCTGAGCACCAACACTGCAAAGGCCCAATTAAAACGGCTCTGGCTATTATTTATATTATTATTTAAATACCAAATGATTTACACTTTTGGAGGCCTTAACATGCTCGAAAATTCATGAAACTTTGCACTAAATTTGGTGGTAGTGAAAATGTTTGTATTCTATTGGTCCCGAACATGGGTGTCGCAACATGGCTTAGGCACGCCCCTCCCTCAGAATCAGCCCCTAAGACATGTATGACCAACATGTATGAAAACTAATTTGCAGCAGCGAAATGGTCGAGCATCTGTTTTAGTTATCTGGTACCTGCCAAGGATGGAGTGACCTCATACTGCACCTGAGGTCAACTGGTGCTGATTTGTGATATCACAAATAGTTTAGAAGTCATTCCTGGTCCAGTATGCAACTTACACAGTGTGATGTAGAAACTTGACACACTGAGAGTGGAGGAGGTAGAAGCAGTACATTTTTTTTTGGGCCTTTTATTGCCTTTATTGATAGTGACAGCTGAAGATAGACAGGAAAGGGGGGAGGATGACACGCAGCAAAGGGCCGCAGGTCGGATTCGAACCCTGGGCCACTGCAGCAACTCGGTTTATATATTTTTGGGGAAGATATCAGACACACATCATTGTTTCAAGCTTTAAGTTAACTTCGCTTAACAACCACCACCATCTTTCCATGTTGACTGAAAATTATTTACAATAGAAGAGACAAATTTGTTACTGATTGGTTAAGGCAAAACTTCAACTGAAGTGTTGAAGAGCACAGCCTCCTCAATGTGAACTTGTTTTGACCAAATTGGGTGTAACTGTCACTTTATATCAGTGACTGTGAGGCTGAAGAGTTTTCAAGTATCAGATGGGCTTCGGGACATGAAGCTGAGCTCCAATGTTTGTCTGTGTTGTGTTTATCTTGAAAATAAACAGTGTTTTTGACTTAACTTTTATTACAGTCATTTAGTCATATTTGTTGAGCTCTTCTGACTTTGAGAAAAAGATTTTAAAAAGATTAAAGACATTATTTATCATTTTACATGAAGCATCTCAAAGTCGGACTGAGCAGCACTTTAAAGAGCCGAAGGCCTCAAACTGTCAGCGGGAGATTTTATGGCTCCGAGCGAAGCACTTCTATCTGAAAGAGTCATGGCATTATGATGGTTTTGATCTTTTTTAAGCTTCAGTGACTCCTTCACTACTTCCAGGAAATGTTGTTGCTAAGTAACATTAGGCGAAACTGACAAATATTATTAAACACAAATAAACCAAAGCAAGCATATTGGCAGTGATTTATTTGTGTAATTTCATTCCACACAGATTTCAAAATAAAGTGATGCAAAATCATGTTTAAAGTCCCGGTGACACAGAGAGTGCTATTGACATCTTTCCTGTAAAAACACCTACACCAACATAGTGGCACCAGAATCAGTCAGAGGCAGGTTAGAGGAGAAACACGAGTAAACAACGTATGGCACAAATGCTCTCAGTGGGATTTGAAGACGAGAAGATGAGGAGTATTCAGTAGGGATGTTTTCCCTTTATGCAATGTAGAGGCCCAACTGAAGCTCTTCCACATATATAGCTCTGGCTTAAACATGAAATAAAAAAGTCAGGGCTTTTCTGTGTTTCATTAAGAGATAATAATGTTTTATTTAATGAAACTGTCTCAGAGTTTGTACACAGTAGCATGTAAACTAATCTCCTTGTCAAGTGTTTCTGTCCGGGGAAAGAAAAGGAGACAGGAATGCTTTCAGGGAGGGAGTAGAAACGTATCATTATTTTAAAATGTGAATTCACAGCAGTTATATCTTCAAAATGACTTCAGCTTTTCAGAGATTTCAAAAGCTTGGCGTTAATGGAGGGAGATTTCCCACCATTAGTGGTGATCGTGTTTATACTGTATTATCTGCTTCATTCTAACTGTATCACAAAAGTAATTCAAAACCTGATAAGAGCAGCTATGAAGATTAACAAGGTCACTCAGTGAATTAATTGTATAGAAACACTCTATTAAAAAGGCATATCTACCTTCTTTAGTGGCATTAGGAAGTAAAATACAGCCTCGATGAGAGTCAAACTGCAGGGTTTTTTATTTAAAAGGATGGATCACATTATTTACCAGCTGTAGAGCATCTTCCCTTGTTGTGGACCAATCAGTGGCTGGGTTTAGACCAGTGGGCGGGTTAAACGTGTCTGTCTGTTACAGGGTGGAATTTGCAGGAGGTGACCCGGCAGCCGGTGGTTACTGACAGGCTTTTAAATCCTTAAGTAAACACACTACAGCTCCCCCAACTCCGGGGTAACATTAACCCTCATCAATCAAACTTCAGAGTAAAGCACTTTCACTCTCTAACACAACAGGTTCATCACAACTGCGCTTCATGTGCTTTATATTAATTCCAGTCACTAATTTATACTATAACCTCTCACATACGCACTCTTATGGAAAAGCTGACTGAAGGTGTATCAGATACAACCGCTATTTTTTTTTAATCTTTGCAACAGTTTGGTTTTGGTTACCTATCCTCCTCCACTCAGGGCTCACCTGCTGCTGTGAAAACGGGTGAAAACGATCCAAAACGTGAGTTGTGTGTCTTTATAAAACCTTCTGCTGACCAACAAAGTAACGGAGTAGACACATACTGAATGATCTCCACATACATACACATATGATACATGGAGAGAGAGGCAGAAACATGCAGGGATAGCCAGTGTGTTTAAGACAGAGGTGTAGGTGTGTGTTGGTAAAGATGAGAAAAAAAGCACACAAAGCATTTTGTGAGTAAACAATAAAACAAATGGTGAAATAAGAAATGACCTGTAGAAATAGAAATATACCCGCTCCATTTATCCAACTAAAGAAAGTGACTGCACAAGTTTACACTAAACTAGCAGTTAGTGAAATGCTGCTGTTGGGTAGATTTGGTTGATCAAAGACGCTAGCAAAGTAATACAGTACATAAAATAATCAGCAGGTGAAACTCTCCTTGTTTTTGGACCCAGTAGATTTTCCACAAAATCATCCTCACTGCATGATGACTACTTTTTTTTTTTTCAACTACAATTGTGAGTTTTGTTCATCAGACTTGATGGATTTCTATGTGTAACCATCTTAATCAGATGACAGATTTAAAAAAAAACACATCTGCAAAATATGGACTTGCTGTGAGGCTGTGTCACTGTCAGTGATTTGGTTTATAGGTTGAGAAAAAGTTCCTACTTCTTATGCCAATAAAATATTTTAAAACCAAATGTATTGCAGCTGAAATCAGTGTTGTTTTAATGAAGTTGATGTCTTGTATGGCTTCACAAACTACAAAATCCTGGTTCGACTGGGCCCTCGAGCTGAGAGATTGGTATATAAAGTATTTGTTACCAAATTTCCCATCAATAAAGTATTTCTGATTCTTCTCTAAACTTGGCAAATGTCTTGGTGTCTCAGAACACTCCTGGATGTGGTTTAAGTGATCAGATCACTATCCTTCTATGAAACATCTTGATGTATTTACGTCTGAAATGCCAAGTCCAGTAACTAAGATCCCTTTATGGCAACAAACGATCAAACAAAAACACCACACTATAAACAAAACAAACAAAAATATCAACTAAAACCATCACATATAAGGTTGCTTCCCTCTTTAAGGTCTGCTGTTCATCACTCGCTCCGATGACTTCAGCTTTTACTTACTCGCCCTTGTAAATGTTCTTCTCACCAGCAGGTCGTAAATAACTAATAAATCTCAATAAATCACAGCCAGAGTCTTTATAAACACCAATCAGCTCTGCATGTGTGTGTGTTTGAGCTCTTGGATTTGCTCTACGGACCCCTTACCGTATAAAATCTCTATCTTATCTGTGTTTTCTTTCCAGATTGGCTGGCAGTCCCACTGATCACAAACACACTCATAAACCATAAACACACACTCAGCCATTGTTCCATGTTTCACTTGGAGCAGATGACACACGTTATCAGACTCCAAACCCACGGCATCGGCCAAAAACCATTAGTGTTCTGTGAAATAAGGCGGGTGTCCCTCCCACTCTACACAGCCAAAATACTCAGAGAGGACTGTCAGGAAAAATGATCTGTGTTATTAGTTGTGAGAGATGGCCTTAAATTGTAGGTTTCGACACCATCAACACAATCCAGTGGTGTGTATGGAGGTCAGTGTGAGGACTTTTTGGTACTCACACTGCTGGATGCTACTTTAATGGTTTCTTCTGCAACCACTGTTGTTATATTTTCATTATTTCACACTTGTTGTGATCCACTAACGCCCTGCTTCACACATTCACCCACTGTTATTGAACACTGGTGGTGGAGAAGGAGGACGGTCAGTGCCTTGCTTTAGGACACAGTGCCCTGCTTTAGGACACAGTGCCCTCCCACATTTCCCCAATCAGTCCTGGACTTCGACATGGTGTTTGTCTCGTCACAAGACCTCTGCTCATCTAGCTTCCCCATTTAGACTCCAGGTCATCTTAGACCAAACACCCATTTAACAATGATTTGTTGATGATCACCATAGCTAATTTAAATGTTAAAGACCCAGGATGGTACACTCGATTGTTCAATCGTCTGGTTCAAAAGTGGTTTATTCGAGTTCACTGATGGTCAGCACCGAAGCAGAGAGCATCAGAGCAGCCATCTGACAAAATACGAGTTAACTCAGGGTCTTCTCAACTGATGACTTATATTTGGTCGTAAAAACACACTATTCTTCAGTTGGGATCCCTCTTTCAACCCGTCTTTCCATACATTTCATTCTTTGTGTTCTCTCCTCGTGCACACAATGGGCCATATTCATGAAAAATAAATATGCACATATTTGACCTCAGCTTTTCAATAATCAGTGTTTTCTTATATCCACAGATAAGGAAGAAACTTTTACAACAAGGCTTCCAAATTAAACAAGAGGCGAGAGGCCAGGAGCACCACTCCAGAGACCACATCCGGCCCACGGAATATTAAGGAATTCATAAAATGTGAGCAGTCAACACTGTCACAAAGTGAAAAGCAAACTTATAACTGATGACAGCCTGGAAAGAGGACACTGACAGCGCAGCGTCTCTCCCTCTCCTCTTGCACCTTGCTCAGGCAGGCAGGAGTGACCGTGAGTTACTGTGGCTGTGAGTACAGGGAACAGAGATTATTAGGTTAGTATGTCTATTAAAAGCATGAATGTAATTGGGAAGATGATACTCTGATTAGGTCTGTTTAAGCAATGATAACTCTTACTCCTGCTTTACCTCCACATGGTAGAGATGCTGCTGCCACAAGAGCCACTGACTCTTGTCTGTCCGTGTGCTGTCAGCGTCCTCTTTTTATAATAAATCAATTATAACTGTGTGAATAAACTGACTCATAATAATAACCAAAACTTAACGTTACATTTGATTTAACTTACAACTCGGTGAACTAGCTCCTTGGTGGAGGTCCATTCACACAGGCTACAGGCTAATAATATTAACATTCATAAAAAACATTTAAAGTGAAAATATTAAATTAAATGAATTAGGCCTAACTTTATTTATTCTTTTCATTTGAAAGTCTGATGCTTTAGAATAATTCTGACCCTTGGACAATGCATTTGACGACCCCTGCTGTAGATATTTGGTGACATCCAGTTTAACAACAATCTTGATTCACAAAGATTTTCAAGTGAACGATTTGGTGGTCTGTGCAGGTTTTTTGGTTAAAGTGTGATATATGGAAAGCTTAGTGTAAGGTACCACCTCATTAGTGAGCATTTTTCCTGGTTATTTACACTGTGAAGGGAGTGTGATTCACATCCTGTTGGCTTTATATGGTTTCAGTTTGATGATGCAAGACTGTAAAACAATGTGTAGACAGTGGTTGACATATGTGATAAAAGTTATTTCCTATTATTCTACTATTTCTGATGCAGTTCTCTCGCTTTGCCTCACCACTTATTTCCTCTTAACTGTTATTTAGAGAAGGAATGTATAATGAGGAAGGAGGATAAAAAGGGGAAGGAGAGAACAGTGTTTAGGTAACATACAACAGACATTCAAGAAACCTAACGCTTCTGACCGACCGACTGTGGAAGTGAAATAACCAGCTAGAGTTTAATAATCTGACCAAGGAGCAGCAAAACCAACATGATGAAGAGCTTTCTGCTCATCCTCTCACTGATGGCAGGTAAAAACATTATTAATACCTGATTACTTATGTTACAGACAAATTAATGTTACTGCGCTGCCTCTAAAAATCTTCTTTCAACTGTTTCTGTAAGAAAATAACAGAAAACCCTTTATGTTGGACAGGCAGTAACATTTATGGGTTGTAATATAAAGGAGGGTTGGGCGGTGCGAACAAAAAATCATATCACTGTATTTTTTAAGATTCTGGCAGTTGATGATATATCACCAAGTTTTTTTTATTTTTATTGTTTTTCATTACTGGTCCTTTTAATAGGCTCATATATAATTTACAGGGAGTAACATCGGTGCAGTAGAAACATCTCAGTTGAGTAAGAAACGCAAAAATAATAATATAAATGTATGTTATAAGATCTATACTGAGATTTTAGGAATGGAGGCTTTTCCAGATCTTTGTCAGAAATTACCTAAATAAATAAATAAAAATGAATAAAATCTTTGATTTATTAAGTGTTTGATCCAGACAGTGTGTGTTTTGTTGATATAGGTCATATTCACAATAACTGTTCTCTTTGATCTACAGGCTGTGAGGCCTCAACTGAAGACTCAACTGAAGTGAAGGGATGCAGAGACGGATGGGTTGAATTCTACTGCAAATATCCAAAAGAAAATGAAAGATACCAAGAGATCAATGTAGAAAAAGAAAAAACTGAAATACGAAGTACTCAAAAGGATCAGTGGGAAAATAAAGGCAGATATTCTCTCTATCATGATACAAAAAATAAAAGACTCAAAGTGGCCATCAAACAACTTCAACAGGAGAACTTTGGGAAATACGAGTGTGAATTTTATAAAGACCAGAACTCATCAGACGAAGACGAAGTTGAAGTTAAAGTGGAAGCTGGTAAGAATTTTTTTGTATTACTCTCTCTCTCTGTCTCTCTCTTTCTCTCTCTGTCTCTGTCTGTCTCTCTGTTTCTCTCTGTCTGTCTCTCTGTTTCTCTCTGTTTCTCTCTGTGTCTCTCTCTCTCCTTTGTTAATTCACTCTGTAACTATGTTAAAGAGCTAGAACTGTGGGAGTCGTGGCGTTGAGGCTGCGTAGTGTGTCTTTCAGAATAGCATGGACAGAGACGTGGAGTCTGTTCTCTCTGGACAGCAGAGTCTGGTGGAGCTTTGACAACAGAAACACATTTCTGTCCCTTTGAGAGAGTCACTGTGTGGGTACCGGTGGGCTAGCAGCTCTACTTTAAGAGGTGTGTGTGTCTGTGTGTAGTCATGCTGTTTATCTTAGTTATATCTTAGTTATAAATATATATTTATTCATATACTTATATATAAATAAGTCTGTCAACCCTATATTGTGGCTTGCTAATGGTGACACTACCAGGAGTTATGTCAGGGTTTTCCTTGCTCAGAATAGACCTTTGGAGGGTGAGTACACACAACAGTAAGCATGATCAGTCTGTGTACAATCAATATGGCTTATAGATAATATCTCAGTATTTTTAGCCCATTTATATACATTGTTATAACAATGAATATATTTCTCTATAATAACATGCTCTAAATTCTCAAACAATGCAAACATATGATGATTTTATGGCTTTGCTGTAATTTAAACTACCTAAGTATTAAAATGAACTCAACCATAAACATCTACAGCAGTCATATCATATATAATAGTAACACACTGACAGGGTTCACTACACAATGACTTTACACTATAATACTTGATATATATTATATTTGGAAATAAAATTCCACATAATGAACAGATTTCACATATTTTCCTTTTCTTTTTTCTCTGCAGAGGAAGATGGCTGCCAGCAACAATTTAACCAAACTGCGTACAAAACGGCAAAAACCACCATCACATGTGCTTATCCAGAAAACAAACACAGTTCCAGTGACAAGTTTTTCTGCAGAGAGAATAATTTCACTTGTGAGGAGATTTTATCAACGAAATCTTCTGTAAAGTCAAACGGGACATTCACTCTCACAGAAACCAACAGTGGATTCAGCGTGTCCATCAGTAATGTGTCCTCACATGATGCTGGTCTCTACTGGTGTGGAGTGAATAAAGGAAATTACCGAACTGGACTCAGAAAAATACAACTGAAGGTTGAAGGTGAGCAGCACACATCTGACACTTCTAGGTTTGATTCACTCACACATATAACTGAGGTGTCTCTGAAATATGTTGTTAAATACAGTCAATGCTGTCTGTCTACAGATATTACGACGTTCACAAGGTCTCCAACTGTTGGACAGAATTTTACATACTGGTGTGAATATCCAAATGGTGCTCTTATAAAGAAATTCATCTGTAAGGGAGAAGATCCATCTATATGTCAACCTCTGGTAAACACTGAGCAACAAAATATGAACACAAGGTTTTCCATGAAGGATGACAAAGTGAAGAGAAATATCACCATAAC
>JAGRRF010009292.1:28808073-28821717 GCA_019097615.1 Morone chrysops
CTTTAGACGGCATAGTTATGTTATGTATTGGTTTATGGACATAATGAATTAAATTAGATATTCAAATAGTTTGAACCTATGTGCAATCTTAACAGCCCTAGATATGACTCATTCTCAGCATATCGAAGAACCATTTACTGTATTATTACTTGCTGATAATCATGAGAGATGTCAGTTATAATGGACCACACATACCCACTGAAAGGTCTGACACTGTGCAGCTTAAAACTGCTTATTATTAATATTTAGATCTGAATGTGTTCCAGCTGAATCCACTAAGTGTCGGCCTTTAAACAAAGCAGCAACACCTTCAAATCTGCAAGCAATGAATTCAACAAACGTATTATCACCTTTAAAGTTGACAAAGCAAACTGGTTAGCAAACATATCCAGTAGAAACAGAACAGCACTCATTGAGCTCTGTGTTTGGTCTCCACCAACTCGTGAGGGAAATATCTAGCTCTGTAGCTGCTAAATGCTCCACTACGTTCACCAGCTAGTGGAGACGTATCTTCCATCTTTATGTGCAGTGTATAGATGAGAGGAGTGAGTGAACCAAAACAGTTAAGTTGAGCTAAAAGATGATACAAATTCAGTCTGAACAGTTGATACTAGTTTAGACTGCTGCAGTACCTCTGGGATTGTCTCAGTATTTGACTTGATGTGAACTTTTGTCTTTGTCTGATCTACAGGTTGTGAGCTCAGGTCTGAAGTGAAGGGATGCCGAGGAGGATGGGTTGAATTCACCTGCAAATATCCCAAAACAACTGGAAATTATAAGAATATTGGTGTAGTTGGTCGAAGAGGAACATTCATACAAAGTACTAAAAATTATGTGTGGAAAACCAAAGAGAGCATTTCTTAAAAAAAATATTTAACATAAAATTTTACATTATTTGCACATGTAATGACTCAAATGTTTTTGAGGCACATTGAGCTAATGATTGTTGATAAAAGATTTAATCTTTACCTTCATCTAAAAGGCCTCAGATATCAGATAAATTGGGTGACATTATGAGTATAGTGACATTTATTCCTGAGCTTAAACATAAATCCACACTCTTTAGAGTCACTATCATTTTAAAGTCTTTAACAAACTGATATGTTAAATAAGTGAATAAAGCAGACTTTACTGTATATAAGTGAGATTCAATACATTTCATTCATAGCACAGTATTAGTGTCACATTTTAATCAGCTGACTCAGTGTCACAAGCTTTAGAGAGAATTGTATACACTGGCATTTTAATAAGCTTTTTATAATTTCTATTCCAGTGGTTTTATTATTTATTATGATTATTACATTTTGTTTCTCTGTTTGGCCACTTTCTTAAATTCTCGCTGTAATTTATGTTTTATATATTTTCTGTGAACCAGTGAAATACATTCTAAAAGGCATGTACTTCAAGCACTATAGAAATAAAATGTACTGATATACATTTTTTACTTTTGTTATTTATTTGCAGAGGAAGATGGCTGCCAGGATGAATTTAACCAAAATGCGTACAGAACATCTAAAACCACCATCACATGTGATTATTCAGGACACAAACACAGTTCCAGTGACAAGTTTATCTGCAAAGAGAATAAATTCACTTGTGAGGAGATTTTATCAACGAAATCTTCTGTAAAGTCAAACGGGACATTCACTCTCACAGAAACCAACAGTGGATTCAGCGTGTCCATCAGTAATGTGTCCTCACATGATGCTGGTCTCTACTGGTGTGGAGTGAATAAAGGAAATTACCGAACTGGACTCAGAAAAATACAACTGAAGGTTGAAGGTGAGCAGCACACATCTGACACTTCTAGGTTTGATTCACTCACACATATAACTGAGGTGTCTCTGAAATATGTTGTTAAATACAGTCAATGCTGTCTGTCTACAGATATTACGACGTTCAGAAGGTCTCCAACTATTGGACAGAATTTTACATACTGGTGTGCATATAAAAATGGTGCTCTGATAAAGAAATTCATCTGTAAGGGAGAAGATCCATCTATATGTCAACCTCTGGTAAACACTGAGCAGCAAAAGATGAACAACGGAAAGTTTTCCATGAAGGATGACAAAGAGGGAAATATCACCATAACAGTGAGAGAAGTAACAGCAGAGGACAGTGGGACATACTGGTGTGGAGCAAAAAGCACTGACAGAAGACGCAGTAACACATTCTACCACAGATTCTTGATGACTGCAGGTGAGTCATGTTTTTTATTGTGTGGATGTAATCTGATCCTGGTTATGATTGTAGGAGGGTCAGTAAAATAAATCTACAGTCATTCTTGATTACTACTGGACTTACTTTAATAAATATACAATATACTGACTCTTCCAAAATAAGAAGAAATTAACCCCTTCAGATACTGAATGTTTCTGAACCATTGAAAACCACAGTTACATAGGAGGAAAACAACAAAGGAAGTGGTTTGACATTCAGAGTGGGTGTATTGACTCACAGGTGAGCAAAAGAAAAATATGATTTGGGCCACTTTGGTCTGTAGTCCTAATGTGTCGTCCCAGTAAACTACAACAGTGAGCCAGCATGCACAATCAATATCCTGAAACTGAAGCAGCTAAATTAACGTTAGTCACATCAAACGTATTGTTACCAAGGAGCAAAGGAAACAAAATGGAAAGAATGTTGTGTAGTTTGATGCTTCTCTTTCTGTTTTTTCCTTGCCAGGTTTTGTCGAAATTTATTTTTCATTTTCTATCAATGATGAGACGATGTTAAGCTTTTGTTTGATTTCAGTAAAAACATCAACATCGACATCTCCTGCTTCATCAACCCAGTCGACCACTGCATCTGGTAGGAGAAATGGTAAGAGAGCACATTTGACAGCAAGAAAAGGAAGATGTTCACGTTTACATTTGTACAATTTAACTTCTGTATTGGTGTTTAGTGTTTAGTTGATTCCAATCTGCAACTACCTCTGTGTGATGCCACTAAATCCTACACACTGGTCCTTTAAAGTCCCAGCTGATCAGGTTCCTACTCATTTTACCCACACAGATGTAATGTCTTTATTTTAGTGATTCACTATTTATTCTTTATAAGTTACTCAGGATAGGTTCTCTTTTTCAAGTCTCTCTAATAATATTCTCATACCTATATATGCACTATAAAATGTTATTGGTCAATGATGAGACAATGTTAATATATTAATATTAATATATTCCTTTTTGCTTTCAGTACAAACATCAACATCAACATCTCCTGTTTCTTCAACTACTTCATCTGCTCAGCAGTCAATGACTTCAACATCTGCTGAAAGAGATGGTAAGAGAGCACGTTTGGTATCTTAAACCTGCTGCAGAAGAGCAAGAGAAGGAGGATGTTCACATTTACATTTGTACAATTCAAACACTGGCTCTAGATAAGGCCTTTAAATTGGCCTTTAAACTCCTCAACTCAGACATTTGTTGACTGCATTTTAATCAGATCTGGATTTATTCTTTGTTGTGTGCTTTGTGTTGCAGGTGGCTCTCAGGTCGTCATTACTGTGGGTGTCTGTGTTGCTGTACTGCTGCTGCTGTTTGTGATCATTTTGATTCTCATCTACAAACGTAAGAAACCACATTCACAACATCTCCATCTTGTACAGATGTGATATCTAAAAAAGCCAAAGCAGATATACTCTATGACGTTAGTAGTGACTGAACATGACTTTCTTTAAGTCTGGAAGTTGGTTTATGTCTATAAATATTGAGACACACAGTGGCTGTTAAATCCTACTCAATGAAACCAAACTGGAAAATACAAAACCATCAACAACTGCAACTGTTTATTGTTCTCTTCCATGTCTTTCTGTCAGGATGTTCACATTCAAAACACACAAGAAATGGAGCAGCAGCACAGCACACCAGAGAGGTCAGTGTATAAATGTATAACTGTTATATGATAATATTCATATTGCTGGAGAAACTGAGCAAGAGTTAGAATTACGTATGTTACATAACCAGTTTCAGTATTAGCCAGCAATGACGATCCTGTTATAATGAAGACATAGTTATGCATATTAAACCTTTAGATCCTCCTAAATGTTACACAATGGACCTTTAACCTGTTTCTAATTTAACTTAAAATGTTAACCACAATTTGTATCCATAGTGCTTAATGTTGTGGCTGTATATGATTTGTTCACACTGTATTTTTCATTCTTTTCTGGAAGGATTATATCTACGAGGAGGTACAGGAGCGCACCCAGAGGCCAGACTCAGGAAATACAGTGACCACGATTTATGCCACTGCCAACTTTCCCACAAACCCCTCTGCCTCACTGCATTACTCTACCATCAACTTTAAAAACAGCTCTGATAAAGCTGGTGGTGAGGCAGTGATCCTCAAACCCAGCTCCTCTGCCTGTGATTACTCTACTATGAAGAACAGCCAAAGTCCAACCTACTCTACTGTCAATGAACCATCCAGATCTCCAGAGGATCCACTCTACTCAACAGTCAACAAACCAATGAGTTACCATAAGTAGCAATGAGGAAAGATTAATCAGTCCAGGCTGATATTTCAACAACTATTCAATGGATTCTCATAAAGGTTTCTATAGGAATTTCCAGAAAACGATTTCTTTTTACTTTTGTCATTCCCTGACCTTTCCTGTGATGCCACCTGAAGATCACATTTGAGCTTAAGTTCAACATCAATAACAACTCTTTGGACATTTATGCCTTGTTCAGGATGAATTATAGTAACTCTGATGATCCCATTCATTTTCATCTAGTTTCATCATCAGGTTTGATTTTATAACAATATCTGCACAATAATGACATTCCCATCAGCCTAGTATAGCAAAAGTAAAAGCTTTAATGAAAGGAGATGTTTTGTGATGTGATGCTTCATACTGTGTTATGGCAATCATAGATTATAAAAACAAAATAAGAGTCAAGGAGACAGTGATTAAAATGTTGCCAATTGTTTAGTACATGGTATAATAGCCTCTTAATTTAACCTTGTTAGATTTACTGTATGCAGGGTTTGATTTGATTTGTTGATGTGTTTCCCTGTTTGAACTGCTCATCTAGTGTTGACCTTAGCCTTCCTCATGATTCTGTAAGCATGTATATACTGTCTCTGCTGCAATATACCATCATACTCTACCGGTCAGCCTGCATTGTCTGCATTCGGGTCCTATCCTTGCTACCCTGCACACAACAGCTGCACATTTTAACTAAGAATGACACAGACCACAGTACATGTTGTAGCTCGCTACTCTTAGTCAACAAAGTCTGACAATCTGGTTCACCAACACAAACCAAATCAGCCTACAAAAGTATATATGTGCTGCTAAATTCTATTATGGTTTCATGATTTTTTGGGTTGGCACCCATCATATTAGAAGAAGATATACTTTATTAATTCCCAATGGGAAATGTGTCTTAGAGACATACACATGTGGAGAGATGGTGGCCCAGTTAGGGGCCTTGCTCAAGGGCACCTCTGCACTGCACAGGAGGTGGAACTGGCACCTCTCTAGCTACCAGTCCACTGTGGTCTGTGCTGGACTTGTACCAAGTCCCTACAGACTGAGCCACTGCCACCCTACCAAATACATTAGAGTTGAGCAAGCCAGGTTTTTGTGTTCAAAAGAGAGGCTGCCACATTCTGCTGGTCATTTGATCACATCAGTTTGTTGTAAATTACAACTATGATTATTATTGCATGTATTAATCAAATTATTATGAAGAAGAAGAAGAAGAAGAAGATATACTTTATTGATCCCCTAGGGGGAAATTGTTTTTTTCACTCTTTTTTTATAGACTGAAATACCAACTTCATGCACATGTGGACATGCAAAGGAGAGAGATGGTGGAGTGATGGGGCTGTCGCGTTACCAGCGCCTCATGAGCAGGTTTCGGGGTTAGGTTGCCTTGCTCAAGGGCACCTCGGCAGTGCACAGGAGGTGAAACTGGCACCTCTCCAGCTACCAGTCCACACTCCATATTTTGTAGTCTGTGGGACTCCGGTTCCCAATGACACAGGGGCCTGGGCTGTTTTTTTAATTTACTTTGGTTGAATTATATTTCACATAGTGATATTTAAAGTGGAGACCACTGAATCCGTGAAGAGACCCTAAGCTCTACTTTGCCATACTAAAATACATGTTTCCAAGATACATTATACATAGTAAAAAAAGTAACATAATATTTCAATTTACAAATACAAGTGATCAATCAGAAAATGTTTTTAAAATCCTTAAAACTAAACGTTATCTCTATATCTGTATACATGCTGACATTACACTGGTGCAGTTTACAAGAGTGATTGAAAGACAAACTAACAACTATCTGATAAACTTAGTGGGGAATATAGCAAGATAGATAGATTATTAAATATATTTCTCAGGAGCTGGTCAAAATCCAACAACACTAATAAATCCAAAGGCAACAGAGAGTTGCAGATTAATCCATTAGAAATATTGTGACAGCTCATGTGCAAATGACAACCTGATTTAATGTAATAACGTAATGTGTACCCCATCAGCAGCAGTGTCTTGTGGTTTTGGGCTTTGGGACCTAAATGGGCTTGTGGTTCACATCCTGTTGGTTTTACATAGCTCTTCTGAGTAATGGTGAGGATGTAATGCTCACAGAGTAGACAGTGGGAGATAAAAAAAAAATAGTGAGCTATGTGTCAAGATATGTGTCATCCATGTAGTCATAGTCACTACATTTCTCTGTGAAGCCTTGTTAGATTGACTTTGACTTCACACACAACGATATATAGGTAGAGTGGTTCCCTCGACTTTTAAAGCACATTAATGAATATTTGTATAATAATAATAACGTATCAGACCAGACAATCATCAGGTGAATCTGCTTTACGGAGCTTTATAGTGAGTTTCAGCTCACTGTTTATCACCTGACCATAACTTGACTGTAAAGGTTCTTTCCCACTCTCAGTGTCATTTTCAGCCACAGCAGGCAGTTGCTTTCAGGGAAAAAGCTCTAAAAACCCACTGTTACACCACTTTATGGTTTGTGTTAGCAGTTTTTATAAGATACCGATCATCTCTTTTTTACATATTACATTTAGTTGGTCATAAACTTCTCTCTCTCTCTATCTCCCCCCCTGTTGTTCTCTCTTTACAGTCATTTACTGTGTAATGAAGTAATGTATGAAGTGGAAAGAGATACAACTAACACTTAGATTAGGATGGAAAAAGGGGAAGGATAAAAAATTGTGGGTGCGTAGTTTTTAGGTAAGTTCAGGAAATACAGCTGTGCAAATACCAGAGACCAACCAACACAAGACCATTGAAACAACCGACGATAATCTCAGCATCCAAAACCAACAATGAAGAGCTTTCTCCTGCTCATCCTCTCGCTGATGACAGGTAAAAAGATTGCTGCTACTGGACTACTGATTTTAGAGATTACACTAGTTTCAGTCCTGTTCTAAACCAGCTTTGACACATATTGTGGTCTAGGACCCTGTTACCTATAAATTACGTTGGTATATTTCTAAATTGATTATATATTTACGCTGTGGTGACAAAGTAATCACTGCCTCAATTATATTCAGAGAAAACATTCTTTGAAACAGTAAATTATTTTTGGTTAAGGTTAGGGAAAGATTGTGATTTTGTGTTGATGTTAATTAAAAGCATAAGTCAAAAGATGCTAAAGACTTTTTTTGTATTAAAACACACAAAAATATTTACCTAAACATAACCATACAAATGTTCTAGTCACTATGAGTGGACAATTCTGCAAGATTTCCATTTTTATTTTGGCTGAAAAAAAAATATGAAATATGTTTATACATTTTACTGCCTTATTTAAGTCTGGTAAGACCGAGATCACTGATGTGTGTGGCAAGCATTAAAGTAAGTAAAGCTTCGTTTATTTATATAGCACTGTTTAAAACACACAGTTACAAAGTGCTTCACAAACAAACAAATAAATATACACACAAACATGCGTACACACATATGTACATAAACATATGTATTTATTTTTTTATTTTTGCACAGATTAGAATTACATTAAAAAAACTACAAAGATAACAAATACTTTAAAGTGCAGGGAGAGGCAGGAAACCCAGATGGGCTTATTTAAAGCTTCCACCTAAAATGTCATAGTTATAGGGAACAGAAAATTGACACAGAGAATATTATAACTACATAAAGTGATAACAAACTGATAATAGAAAACAACAAGTTAAAATGACAACAAAATAACAATATGAAAACAAAAATACGAACATGATATAAAAGTGTGTTTGTATGTGAATTAGAATTTTAAAACAGCAGTTAAATGGGCTTTTAGACATCTTTTGGAACATTTTGTAGAGATTGAGTTTTTTGCCAGATGGCAAAAGATATTCCATAATTTGTTACCCCTAAATTTAACAGTAAATTGACCTCTGCATGTAAAAAAAATCTTGGGGGATGAAGATCTAAAGATTGTCACGTTGGATAAGAATGAACCTGAGTCTTAAAGTGCTCTGGAAGGTTTTCATGATCTGAATATACCTTATAAATAAAAACACATATTTGAGAGATATTGTTGTCATGAACAGTAAGTATCTGGAGTGAAAAAGAGGTACCGATGAGACGTCTGACTCGGATCGGGTTGCCATCCTAACAAAACGTTTCTGAAGAACTAAAAGTCTGTGGAGTGAAGTAGGAAATACAGTATAAATGTGTACAGGTATAAACATACCCAATCATATACAAACATAGGGAACATATAAATACAAACAAGAGGGAAAGAATACATTTAAAAAAGAGGGACAACAGAGATAAGTAAACAAATAAGAAGGAGATCTACAAAAAGTCCTATAACGGAGGTTTTGAAGAGTAGTTTCAGTCCACGGATTCAGCAAATCTGAGTGATTGGGGAATATTATTCCACAATGTTGGGTGTAAAACAGCAAAGGCCACCTCACGTTGCAGTTAGAGTGGGGAATGGATTAAAGGCCTGGATTTGAGGCCGAGGAGTGGAATGAGGAAGAAGGAGATGTGAAATATAACTGGAAGTTAAAGCTTACAGTTAGTGCTACATAGATAGATTAGCTACCAGCATTGCACAGAGAAACCACCAACAACACTACAGAGATCTCTGTTTCCATGTCACCAGATCTGAGACTTTATATCAGCATGTGCACTAAAAAAGAAGAAATGTTAAATACATTGATTGAATAACCTGTGAACAGGTTGAGTTTGACAAAGGACCTGGAAAATAATGTGTTTTAAAATCTTAACCTAATCTAAAACTCAAAATAAAATCCTAAATTATTGAAATAAGCAGCAAGAAAGGACACCAAGATACACCATCATGACAATTGTCAGGATCATCTAATAAAAACAAAGGTACGACCACTGACTGATTCAAAAGTGCAGTTTACTGAAACAATGAATGTTGCATTGATAGAGAGCTCATTCAGACGACTACAGTCTGTCTAATCCTTCAAGTGTGTGAAATAATGCAAACTCCTGTCTTTGTCTGATCTACAGGTTGTGAGGCCAGTTCTATGATAACAGGATGTGAAGAAGGATGGTTTGAATTCACCTGCAATTACCCAAATACAACTGGAAAATACAATAATATAACTGTAGTTAATCCAAAAGAAACGGTCATACAGAGTACTCAAACAGATGTGTGGGAAACGGAAGACCATGTATCCCTGTACCATGATACAAAAAATAAAAAACTCAGGGTGGCCATCAGACAACTTCAACGTGAGGACTTTGGGGAATACCAATGTGAATATTATCAAGGACTAAACTCAACCACTCAGTCACTGTCACTGAGGACCTGAAACTAGTAGTTGGTAAGAGACATTCACTTTATACTTTTTGTCAAACTTTGTTAACTGCTGCAGCCTCTCTGTCTACACACACACACACAGAGCAAAACCAGCTGATCACAGAGTCTAGTTTTATTTAAAATATTAAATTCTTATCCATTTAATTTAAAGACAACTAGGCTGACACAGGAACTGCGGAGCTAATATGCACTATTCAATATTTATTAATTCATATCATGCAGGCCTAGTAATTAATACATTTTTCAGGATTCCTAATCAATCAAACATAATAGATTTAATCGTAAAAGTCCTCAGACATCAGATACATGGTGCCATTAAGTACAGTCTGCCATAAATACCAAATTACAAGAAAAGCTGACAGGATAGATAGGTGAATCATACTTTCTATGAATTTCCATCAGGTGTATTACAGTGTTAGACTTCATGTTTTACATTTTGTTTTATTTATTTGCAGAGGAAGATGGCTGCCAGGAACAATTTAATAAAACTGCGTACCGAACAGCTAAAACCACCATCACATGTGATTTTCCAGGAAACAAATCCAGTGTCATTTTTTTTCTGCAAAGACAACAATTTTATCTGCAAGGATATTTTATCAACAAAATCTTCTGTAAAGCCAGAAGGGACATTGAATGTCACAGAAACCAACAGTGGATTCAATGTGTCCATCAGTAATGTGTCCTCACATGATGCTGGTCTCTACTGGTGTGGAGTGAATAAAGGAAATTACCGAACTGGACTCAGAAAAATACAACTGAAGGTTGAAGGTGAGCAGCACACATCTGACACTTCTAGGTTTGATTCACTCACACATATAACTGAGGTGTCTCTGAAATATGTTGTTAAATACAGTCAATGCTGTCTGTCTACAGATATTACGACGTTCACAAGGTCTCCAACTGTTGGACAGAATTTTACATACTGGTGTGAATATCCAAATGGTGCTCCGATAAAGAAATTCATCTGTAAGGGAGAAGATCCATCTATATGTCAACCTCTTGTAAACACCGCACAGCAAAAGAAGAAAAACGGAAAGTTTTCCATGAAGAATGACAAAGTGAGGAGAAATATCATCATAACAGTGAGAGAAGTAACAGCAGAGGACAGTGGGACATACTGGTGTGGAGCAGAAAGCACTGACAGAAGACGCAGTAACACATTCTACCACAGAGTCTTGATGACTGTAGGTGAGTGGTCACATTACTGTAAACTCTACAGCTAAGCAGTTGGGCATCTGTGCTGTGAAATAGAATAATGAGCAAGGTAAGGGTGTGTGTGTGTGTGTGTGTGTGTGTGTGTGTGTGTGATGTCCATAGTATTGAAACTGATCAGAGAAGATTGAGAGACAGACATACAACAAACATTAATGTTCACCTTTGATGATTGTAAAAACAACTTTCAGCCCTCCTTTGTAATCCACAGAAATAACTGTAAATGTCTGAGAGTCTGCTAGAGATAACAGAATTAATAAAACAACTGCAAAATCTGTATCCTTTTAAATCTATTGTTGTTTGCATGCACAACTTAAAGGCTGTTCTGTTTGTTGTCAGAGTTGCCGACTGTGTCAACAACTGCCTCTGCAACCTCATCACCATCTTTCAACGCAGCAATCCGCAAAGCAGCTAATGTTTCTATCGGCAGCTTTGGTAAGAAAGCAAGTTTGATATAAATGTAATTGTTCAAACCTCTGAGAATTACACTCAGTAGGGTTTTATTGTTACTGCTACCTCCTCTGTTCTATCGTGGCATTATCTCAAAGAAAATAATTCAGTTTAGTCACGTCAGTAAGTTTTAGTTTTTTAGTTTAATTAGTGACCCAGTTTTAAATTAAGGAGCCAGAACCTCCAAGTCCAGATCCAGATCAGAGATCCCGAATTTGGAGCAAAACTACGCGAAGCTGTTGATAAACATGATATAATCCATCTGACAACGCTCATTATTACGCACAAGTTAAAATCTAAAAATACCAAGTGTATATTTAAAAATGTACTCTAAAATATAAGATTAGAAAATAAAGTTTTTTAGATTCCCTCTGTTGGTTTGTCTTAAATACCAAATTTATTTCCTCCTGCTTAAGTTTGCTATTCAGACCTTTTAAATCTATTGTTGTTCATAACATGATGCTGATCTGATTTACAGTGACATGGATCATGTCAATAACTCCCTTCACAACCTCATCACCATCTTTCAACACCTCAATAAAACCAGCTACAGAGTCTTATCACAGCCTTGGTAGGAATGTGGCTCATTTTAAACCACCATCTGGTCTAGAAACAGGAGTCTTTATTTGGGTCTCTGACCACAAACATTTATTCCTTAACACTACCATATGTGGATGTTAATGCTGGATGTTGATGCTCTTCATGTTGTTGGATGTATTTTTGATGTCTGGTTTTCTTGTGCAGATCGTACAGCTATGGTTCTCTCTGTGGACGTGCTGCTGTTTCTGTTTATGCTCACCAGCTTATTTTGTCTACACACGTAAGATAGTTCTTAATGTTATTTAGCATCATCAAACACCTCCAGTCACACACAAACACATCTGGGCCATTACGTTTCATTAAAAAAATCTGACTTTAAACATTTTAATATTCAATCTGTAATCAAATGCTTGTCATCAAAAATTCTCAGTGTCTGATAGTTGAGTGGGGGACTGGAGTATATTGCCTGTTTTCTGACTTTGTAAAACACAGCTGCTACAGTAACATCAGCTTGTTGCTCAAATGAGGCAGTAGAGGAACCGCAAATGGACAGAACACAGTCAGACCGGGTTTTACTTGTAAAGATGTAGTGAGACAGGAAAACAAACCTTTATGATTAACTCTATCTCAATAGAATAGCCTTTGAAATAAATGCACACAATAAAGGATAATTAAACATTTGCAAAGGCAATAAAGCTGAAAGTCCCCGTTGTGTGACAGAAAACACCAGCAGTGAATTTATCCACTGCCTTACTCATAGAAATTAATTGGAAACAAACTCGGGCGTCACTTCAGACAAATGATACTTTACAGAAAAGGCACATTGTGTTTGAACTGATTGTGACAAGTGTTCATACAAGAAGGGAGGAAGGTGGGCTGGAAAACGTATAACATTTAATTATGGCCTAATTACTAAAGAAATAATAAAATGTCAACAGTTTCTCTATTAAATTTCCATTTCCATTGCCTTTACTTATCTTCCATAATGCAGCAATAGCTGATACTGGATTAAAGTGAATACTGTACATTTATGATAACTGCTTTCTCATTCTGCCTGACAGGATTTTCATACCATCAGAATACAATGAGAGGAGTATAACAGGTTAGTGTGTGTGTACATATTATTCCTACATGCAGTGCTTGGGTTACCACATAAAATTACAGAAACTCTGTTTGTGGGTGTTACGTTTCCGTTTATAAGTAGAAACAATAACACTGACAACCAACAAAGAAGAACTCAGGGAAGACGGGAGGCAGTCAAAGAAAAGATTTATGTACAATATTTAAGTGAAAAGGTAGACAACGAATGTAGGTTTCAGAAATGTGGGGGGAAGAGGGACCTTTGGGGTTTGTGCCAAATAAAACAAACAAAGTGCAATTATAAAGGGCCTAGCTCAACCTTATCTGTGCGAAAAGAAAAAAGGAAACAAAAGGCCTGACTGCCTTACCTACAAAAAGCATCTGAAAATAATAATACAACAGTGGCAACAACCCATAGCCTGGTGTGATAACAACTTCATTCTACGTGTGTAGAGGGGTAGAGGGTACCTAGTCCCTAGTCCCCACCACAAACCTTCCTGTCCAACAAAGCAAAGTCAGAGAGAGAGAGCAAAACAAGAGAGGCTTTTCAAAGGTGTCCTCCATCTCTGGGGAG